>PVHP010030995.1:0-21306 GCA_004024765.1 Zapus hudsonius | reverse complement strand
GCTGGAGAGATTGCTCAGGGGTTAAGGCACTTGCTGCAAAGCCTAAATACCCATGTACAATTTTCCAGTATCCACATAAAGCCAGATGCACAGTGGCACATGCATCTGGAATTGTTTATAGCAGCCAGAGACCCTGATGTTCCCATTCTCTCTTTCTCTTTCTCTCTCTCTCCTCTCTCTCTCTTTCTTCCCTCACCCCCTGCTTGCAAATAAACAAATAAATAATATATAAAAATGTTAAAACAAAACAAACTGATCTTATTGCAGGGTTTATACTCATCATAAGCAGCATACGTAAGTAGAGTGAATAAAGCTCTACTCTTTATTAGCAAACACTGACCACAAAACAGGCATAAAGTTCTTCCATGTCTATGAGATGATCATTTACAACTTCCTTCCACCACAGGGACACTTGGTATCTTCCAAGAACAGAGTGTGCTCTGTGTCATAAACAATCCTAGAACTTTTTCTAAAACATTACTTTTCCCCTTTTTTGCTCTTAGCTGCCAGTTGCCATCACTGGCTTTTTACTTGGGCTGCTGGCTCTTTCCTTCACACTGAATACCAGTAATTAAAAGAAAGTAGAGCTGGGGTCCCTCCTGGACTGTGGCTGAACGGGCATACAGTCAAACCAGAGTCTGTGTGGAGCAGAGCTCAGTCTTACCTCCCAAGCAGATGGCTCTTCAGAGTGGGGACACCAGCATCAGACTGTTCTGCTCATTTCAGGGTGACCAACTCTTCCAGTGTAAAACCAAAGCCTAATATTCTAGAAACTTCTTCAATCTCAGGCAAATTAGAAACCCGAGTCATTCTATACTTCTTATACCAAGATCACCATTGATACATTTCTCATTCTGTTTCTTTGTTTCTCCACATGTAAAAAAAGAGTTAGTAATAGCCCATACCTTACAAGGTTGTTGTGAAGAATAAGCTAATTAATAGATACAAAGTACTTAGAAAACAGTCTGAAGTATAATAATGAAATATTGCTATCTTTAGGGACTATTAAATAGCTACATTTGATGCATCTGTGTATAAAATGAGCTCCCAAGGCCCTTCAAGCTCTGTGTTGAATAGCGCTAATTGCTGCTGCTCTCTGCTGAATATGGTTGATAAGGTAGATCAATCTTTGATACCAGTTTTTCTGTATTTGGTATTTCTGGTTGATTGTCAGTTTTCAACCAGCCAGGGAACATTCCTAGGTCGTTGACTTTTAGGTAGGTTAGATGAGAATGGACATGCAGCATACATGAACCCATAACATCCATTCCTCTGCTTCTTTGTTTGGGGCAGAGGCCCCACTATGTAAAAGTCACTCCTTGCAGCGTTAGGATGTGTGACAGCTAATGTTCATGTGTTGGGCAGTATTGGAAAACAGAAGCCTTTAGCTCACAGAAGATGAACGCTTGATGGGGACGGCAATATCATGGCCTCCATTTTGCACTGGACAGGCATGGCAGCATTGTCTCCCACTCTGAAGAGGATGGAGGCAGTCAACATGAAGACTGGTTGTGGGGCTGGGTATGGTGGTGCACACCTTTAATCCCCCTCAGGAGGCAGAGGCAGGAGGATGGCTGTGAGTTCGAGGCCAGTCTGAGACTACATAGTGAGTTCCAGGTCAGCCTGTGATTTCTTGGACTTTATCAGACTTGACTGCAAACATCTGTTATCTTTCAAGAACAGAAGAGGTCTTGATAGCAGTTTAGAGGTCAGCAGAACCGCCTCTACCAGCATGGGCTCCAAAGTCATTGGTCTGGGGGATGAGGCTGTCTCCTCACCTGCAGAGGGTAGGGCCACATTTCTGGTTTCATGAAATTAAGGTGCTACTAGCCAGGATCTCAGACTGCTAGCTGAGGCCATGGGGGTGGCACTGCCATATTAGGCTAAAAGGGCAATTTTCCAGTGGGCCCAGCCTTTTTGGGGAGTAGGTTAAAGCTAATGTAACAATGTGACTAAATTTGCTGTTAGGTTTTGAACTGTTTTGGGAATCTGCTATTTCTCTTTGCTTTCTGATTTTAGAATAAAAATATATCCTATGCCTGTTCTACCACTGTATTTTATAATATTCCAGAATGATCTAGAAGGAGTTTCTAGAACACTCTATTTTACAAGTATAAAGGAGCTGGCTGATGGGAAGGGTGAAGATATTTTGCATGAAGTCTGAAGTTACACAGTGCAGAGTATGACTGCATTGAGTCTCCCCTAAAATTTTATGCTGAAACACGAACCCCAGTATCTTGGAATATGATTGTAGGTAGAAACAGGAACTTTACAAGAGGTGACGGTTACAGTTTGAATGTGAAGGGTCTCCCTTGGGCTCACCTGTTAAAAGATACTTGGTTCTCAGCTGGTGGTGTTGTATTGGAAAGTTGTGGAGCCTTTTGGACAGGGGCTTAGCAGGTAGACATAAGGAAGTGTAGGGTTGTAAAGTTTATGGGTTATGTAGCCTGGCTTCAGTTTTGACCTGAGTCTCTGCTTCCTGTTTGATACCATGTAGCAAGTGGCTGCCACACTCCTGCCACCATGCCTTTTCCACCATGACCAATCATATCCTCGCAAATAAATCCTCCCTTTTGTAAGTTGCTTCCATCAGGTATATGATCACAGTGATGGGAAAAATAATACAGTGACTAAGTAAAAATGAGAGCATAAAGATAGGCCTAATCCAATGTAACTGATATCCTGATGAGGGAGAAAATTTGTCCACACAGGGAGACAGCAGTCAAGGATATGCTGTAGTGAAAAGGCCATACAGGGCACGCTGAGAGCAGCCATCTACCCATCAAGGAAAGAGGTTCCAGGAAAACTGAAAGCTGTCAATTTGTCAGTCCTAGATTTCCAAACCTCAGAGCTGTGAGAAAATGCACTGCTACTGTGTGAGCCACCAAGTGTGCATCACTGTGTTATGGCAAGTCTAGCAAACTAATCCAAGCAGAGAAGGCAGATCTGAGTCTAAACACACACACACACACACACACACACACACACACACAACTATGCACCTACAGGAAGTGTCAAGTGCAGATTGGAGTCAACCTGCCACAGTGAGAGAGCACAGACTGCTAGGAGAGGGGACCACCCCACACCTTGCACTTGGTCCTTTTGCCTCAAAGCAGGCATATTCCTGTTGTTTAAGCCACCGGGTTTGTGGCTTTCCTTCCTGCTCCAGAAAACTAATGCTGTGGGTTTCCTGCCTTTTGGCACCTGCAGCCTCCTCACCGATGGGATGAAGTCACCTATATGCTATTCATACAGCACTGCTTAGAACAATAAGCCCCAAAATGAATCAAAATGTCATGAGTTTGAGAAATATAGTAAAAAGAAAAAAATGACTAACAGAGCAACATGGGCACAGAACAATCAGAAGGGTCGTTCCCGAGGAGAAACAAAGGGAAAGATTCATCTGGATTTGTTTGTCATCTCACACGCGAACTTGAAACACATGAACTGAGGAGAGTCAACCTTCATTTTACAGCTGGTGTGATGAAAGAAGAGCATATGTGAAAGTGCTCTCTAGGAAATTCATGTAAGACCAGACATAGCAGCCACAGGCTGGGGCTGACCTGGGCCACACATGTACAGCCAGACTGACATTCAATTGAAGTGGCAAGAAACTGTAGTTTACACACACACACACACACACACACACACACACACACACACACACACACACACTTAAAAAAAAAAACAAGAAATAGCAATTACTAAATGGTCCAAACTATGACACTGCCTTTGACAAACCTCTTGCAGTGTCTAGGAAAATGTAAAGAAAGCTTTCCCCACAGAGTTAAGTTGAAATAAGATGACTTAAGGAGATGGACCATGATTTAATGTGATGGTAAACAATTACGGTCTCACTGAACACCCCATTGCTGAGACTCTCCTGTCCCAGTGAAAACTGCGTGGAGGTTTAACACAGTAATTTACCCATCTGGCAAGAAAGAAGGGTCCAGCGCCTTTTCAAGGGCTCAAGCCTGCTGATGTCAGAAGGCTGATGCTCCACACACCTACCTGCAGGGGCGCATCGGCATCCATGCTGAACTGGGGGACCTTGTCCGCCCAAGGCAAGAATCTCCTAGTTTTGTGGTCCAGGTAGTAATCAAAAATGGTTCCCTGCGAGGGAAATTTCACTGCTTTCATCTCTTTATGCCACCACCGGCTGAAGTCAGCTTGGTAATCATACAGCTAAGGAGAGCAAAAGAAACCTTCAGTATGGACTTAAAGAGAGAACTGTGAAGATGCTCCGTGCAGTGTCTCCTTGCACACAAGGGAATTCACTAAGATAAATCAATTACCAGACAAGGCCAAGGTGGCAAGTGCCATACAGCCTGAAGTACAAATGCAGAGGGTTAGTAATTAACTTAAAAAGTGAGGTGACTTTGGGTGTCCTCAGCTGTGCTAACTAACCAGGAGTTTCTGTGCAGGTCACTAGGCCAGGACAGTAGCTATGGGCACGGGTGTTGATTTCTACCACTGTTGGTACCAAATGATGGTAAAGTGAGAAAAAGAAGAACAATGTGGAACTTTTAAAAAGTGGTAATGGAAGCCGCATGTGATGGTGCACACCTTGAATCCCAGCTTTTGGGAGGTAGAGGTGAGAGGATTGCTGTGAGTTTGAGGCCAGCCTAGGATTACAGAGTGAGCTCCAGGTCAGCCTAGGCTAAAGTGAGACAACAACAGAAAAGTGGTATCATTATTTGATTTAAATACTGTCCTTTTATTCCTCTTTTATGAAATGATGATGGTAAGTAGTAATTTTTCAAATTGCATTGACTTAAAAAGTAATACAGCTGAAGCTTTGTCTCATTTCCACAAAGCATCATGGAAGCATTGTGGATTACTATAGCCCACAAGGAGGGAGGGAGGAACAGAGAAAGGCCTGGCCTTGGTTCCCAGCAGGATGCTGTGGAAAGTGTGGCTGAAACCCAAAAGAGAAAAACTCCTGTCCACCAGAGAAGGTACTGAAGAACTCCACCTCTGTACTGGAGGTTCTTGTTTTAGTCAGTGATATGCACAAGCCCTCTAGCCTGGGATTTAGGGAATGGCATCATGTGCAGACAGCAGTGAAAAACTGCTCTGAAATCAGGCACTTAGATGACCTGGCCCAGTGACTCTTCTATCCTGGGTTGATGACTTGACCTGGTGAATTTTGGTAAATGCTGAAAGCACTGTAAGTATCCACTGCCTTTGGCAATCTTATCTAAGACCTGCACTCTTATATACCTCCCCCACTAAACCTGCTATTGTTTAATGTCCTTATGTCCTTGGACTCCGGTCCCCTTCAGTACTGGGCTGGTCACACTCACAAGGAGGCAGGCAGATATGGCAGATGGAAACCACAGGATGAGTACCCTTCAGAAAGAACCATCCCACTGCCCTCCAAACATATCCACGCTCACATTCCTGGCCCCAGGAATGTGTTCTAATCGGCTTAGGCTAACTGAAATTATTTTCATGGGGATATTTTATCACTCTACCAACTTTAGACTTAAGCCAAATCAAGCTGATGCATCTTTAAATGATCCACAAATTACTACTTAACCAGATCCACTTTCTGTGCGTAGAACACACACATTGTTACTTACCAGCTCCATTCTCTGTGCATAGAACACAAATTCTACTTTATATCAAAATTTGCTTCACCTAGAAACTGTATCAGCAAAATGACATTTGTGGCAATTCTTTGATTCCTTAACTAATTCAAATAAAATGCAATTGTTCCGGAGTAGAGAAGGAAGCAAGCAGGGCCTCTGCCCTCCCAGTCTATTGGGGAAATACAAGGATGCACAGTGGAAAGAGAGGCAGACCCCACACATGCATGCGGGAGGAAGTAGCAACCTCCAAACTAAGATTTCACCTATGAGAGAGAACCATGCTGCATGTCTAGGGAAGCCATCTTTCAGGACAGGCCCAGATCAGAGAGTAGGACATTGTAGGAAGAATCCAGCTGATGCCAAGATCCTGTGGCTTGAAAGAACTTGTGTTCATGAAACTGGCAAGTGCTGATAGGGCTGGTGGGGGCCAGGAAGTGGCAGAGGAAAGATTTTCAGGTCCAGGAAGCAGCAGAGGAAAGATCTTGGGGTCCAGACCTGGGGCTTTGTAAATAGTATTAAATGTTGCGTTTTATCTTAAAGGAACAGAGAGCTAGTGGGGAGCCATCACAGGGGCTGTCAGCAATGGCCTGGGTACAGAATAAGGGTCTGGAGTCTGCTAGGATTTGAACCTAGTACACTAATGTACACTAATGTACTTCTCTATGTTCTCCTTCTGTATTTGTAATAAAACAGTGCCATTTATCCACAGAGGTGTGTGTGTGTTTTCAATAATGATGAGGCTATACAAAGCCCCTTCCCTAATGTGGAATAGGTGCTCCATTTGCTGACCTAAGAAACAGCCACCCAAAGATCTGTTCTTGAGTCTTTTATTCGTCTTCTCAAAAAACAGCCTTTCTGGGGCCTCCATCAGAGGTCCTTGAAGATGTAAAAATGACAATTACTGACTGTGGAGAGTGTACAGGAGTGGAAGGTGACCCACCATGCTCAGCTTCAGGTTTCCAAGACTGCATGAGGGATAACACTAGTGAGAAGCTGGAAAAGTCAGGAGACGATGCCCTTGGAGGGAGGCAGATGGGAAGAGTTACATCAGAAGGGGAAGAGATCTGTTGTCAAGGAAATGGAAATAAGAGCCAGGGAGATGCCAAAGAGTTCTCTATGTGGTCTCTATAAGAGAGAGACTGGGTGTCCTATAAACCATGTCTTACAGAAACCAGCATGACACCTCTCAGCACTTGGTTCTCACTCAAAGCAGCACTGGTGGCTATTCTGTGGGAAGTGCTGGGAGATGACAGGAGGACATCTGGCATCTGACCAGGGTAGAAATCTGCAAGGTCAGGAGGAGGTCAAGTTTATTTAGAGGTTCAAGTTATGATAACATAGCAAATAAGAAACAGAGCTGGTCCACAGGTCATATCAGCCATTTATTTTAGAACCTACAGCAAGGAACCGGAAGAAATAAGTGCTATGGTTCTGATGGACATTCCTAGATGATGCCTGGAAAGACTGGGGAAAGGTGTATGATGTGTGCCATATGATTGTAATATAAAGAGTCAGGGAAGCACTATGACCAGAAGGTGCTGAGGTAGGTGCGGCCTTCGGAAAAAGGAAACTTGGGTGAGAACCCTGTTGCTGCCATCAGGAAGCCTTTTGGGTTAGTTCCTTTGTATCTCTGACCTTGGCCTTATCTGCATCAGGAGGACAGCTTTAAGAATTAGGACAGATTGCATGAGGACCATCTATGCACAAGTAGATGGTGTAGGTGAGGTCTGCATGTTTCTGGCACCTGATAAAGCTATGTGGTTTGTGTGCATGCGGGGTGTGTGCTTATGAGAGTTCTTGTCTCAAGTGTCTCACACAGGACATCAGAAGCCACAGTAGGCTGTGCCCAAAATGCTGGACAGGCGGGATATATGTACCTTAAACTGAAAGATCCATGGGAAAGACTTCATCCTGGGTTGAAGTCTATGGCTCACAAATGACCACCCTGGGAAGAGTCTGAAGGACTAGACTCTCCAGCTGATAGCAACTGGAGGGAGACAAGGAGAACTAGTTGAAGGTTACTCCATGCTGAGGACCAAGTGGTGACATCACCACCTCCTCCACACTCTGCCAGTTCTTATGAGGACATCTGAATGATCTGGAGATGGCACAGATGAAGTCATATGGTGGGGCTTTCAGGAGGGGATGAACAGCCTCATGACACCAGACAGAGAGGCTTCTGCGCCTCTGTCTGCCATGTGGGGATACAGTGAGGACACTCTGTGTGTGTGTGTGTGTGTGTGTGTGTGTGTGTGTGTGAGAGAGAGAGAGAGAGAGAGAGAGAGAGAGAGAGAGAGAGAGAGAGAGAGAGAGAGAGAGAGAGAGAATGAGTGCCAGTCTTCACCAGGACCGGACCCAACCATGCTGGCACCTTGAGCTTGGACTTTCCACCCTCATCACTATGAGAAATAAATTCAACTTGTTCATGCTACCTCAGGGGAGTTTGAAATGATCCTGAATTAAGGCTGTAGGGATGAGAACAAGGGGAGAGACTCCACAGAGTAGGGTTGACAACGAGGACAGACTCTGCAGCTACTTTGTAAGTTATACTGAAAGCATCTGAGATCAGGGGATGTAAAAGGAAGTGGGAGGAAGAGATCTCTCCGGGTTTTTAATCACAGCAACTATGCCACCGAAGGCGGGGGGGTGGAGGATGACAGGAAGAGCGAACCTGCATGTGTCTGGTGCACAGTGAGTGTGATTGGCCTGTGGAAGTGCACAAAGAAGTGATGCAGGTGGAAACAGATGTTCTCTGGAAGGAGAGCTGGTTGAGGACTTTGGACTTGGCACTGTCTGCACAGGTGACAACTATGGCTCAGAAGGGGCAGGCTCAGAAGGGAACAAGGCAAGTAGCAGAGACTGATGATAACACAAGAAAAGATGCAAACAGCATTGTCTAGCCCCCTCTTCCCACAGACAGAAACAACTCTGGAAGCTACTTCTCAACATACCTGATCTTGTAGCAGGGTGCCTCCAAATGCCCAGACACAAGCGAAGACAAAGTAGACTTCGTAAACTTCCTTTGGGCTGTCAGAAGGCACATTTGCAGGAGTCAACAAACACTCCAGAAGAGCACAAACAGTCTAAAGAGAAAGAAGGAACTGTTCATTCAGGACAATGATTTTCTTTAATCCTGGAGAAAGTTCAAAGGATTCACTTAAAACTCTCCTTCATCCTTCAGAGATGAGGTAATTTTTCAAAACTTTGATTTGCTACATTGAGAGGGACAAAAATTACTGCCTTGGGTGACTAGGTGCATGCTGTAAAATCATGCTTTGAATCAGGCTGTGTGAAAACGAATTCTTTGTAAAGCGAGTGCGCATGCACACACGTATATATTCAGTGATAAACAGAGGCCATAGCACGCATGGTATTCTGCATCCTGCTTCCTCACTTTCAAACACACTGATAGAGGCATCTCCCCTCACCGGTGAGTATTGCTCAGTGATATCACTGAAGTTTCCATTGGATAGAGTGGCCTCCGAACAGTTCTCCTGTTGGACAGGTGGTAACTTTCCCGATTTTTCCCACCTGTTGTCGTAAGCTTAGGAAGGTAGACTGGCAGCCTGAACTAACTAGAGCGTTTATGGACACCAGCCTAGACTGAACCTTGGAAGAAATGCCCTTCAGGAACTTGTTCTTCATACTTCACAGGTAAAGAGCAACATGTTCTGTTAGATCTAACCCTGTGCATGTTGGGATGGAGCCAAGGGAAATGAGGCTGCAGCAAAGGCCTTGGCCATATGAAATAACCACCAATCATAAAGCCATTCGTGGGCCAGTACACAGAAGCACAAAGCAGTTGTCATGAATCAGCACTGTCAAAAACCCACAAGATGCCCAGGCAGCAATGGACTGTCCCAGGCTCAATACAGGTGCACGCCATGAGAGAAAGGGAAATACTCCTTGTGTCAATGGTTAAGCGCCTGCTCTATTCTTGAGCTCTCGGTGTCTAGTCTTTTATATTGTGCCTTGATTGACAATTTGAGATAATCTAAGAAAATGGATCCATTTGTTAGCCAGCAAAAAGAGTACAAAACTCCAATTTCTGGGTAGCCATGTTGCTGCAGGGAATGGTTAAAAATCAAAACAAAGGTGAAAGATGACCAATGGCTCTCAATGGGTTAAAAGCTAGGCCCTCCAGCAAGTCCAGTGATTCTCCTATTTTCTCCACACAGTACTTAAAACCATCCTGAGCTCCATGAATGACATCAGAATGACATCAGCGCACATCCGGAAAGATTTACTTACTTTAAAAAGTTTTGTACACTGGGGCATAGAGTACATTGATTAAGGGATGAACAAAGGACCCACAGCCACAGCCATTCAATCAACACAGGATAATCCAGTGAGACAGAAACCAATGATTCTCGACACAAAAATTCCTAAGCTCACAACATCAAAGCAGCCTTAATACTCACCCACCACGACTCAGGGAACTGAGAGGAAGAGGGGGCGGAAAGATTGTGAGAGCCGTGGTGGGGGAGAATATCAGAGGCATGGCACCCCTCAGTAACAACACACTTGGGTCAGGAGAACCCGGCTGAAGACTGGGCTATCCATGGTCCCCTACCACAGAGACTGATAAAGACGGCCCACAGAGGAGGATATCCAGCTGACTGGGGATGGGGAAGGGGGCAATGAGGAATTGGGGATAACAACTCATTGTTTGCCCACTAAACAATGTAACTCATTGTGGATAATTAAAAAAAAAGATAATAATTTTAACTTATTCTTTTCTATACTCATTTTTTGTCTCGAATTCCTGTCCTAAGAAACGACAGGAAACACTGCTCTATAAAACAACATCATTAAAAGCTAAGAATTACACAGTTTCTGAGTACTATGAAAGAGAGTGAGAGCAAAAGTTGTACTAATCCCCACTGACCTATTTTCACACTACTCTTGAATGAAAATGTTCACACCACCGAGCATCATGCAAATACACAAGTCAACTTGAGAAAGAACACGATGCTGCTTTTTACAAGTACCACACCAGGGGAAGTCTAATTAGGCTAACCACATAATTAATTCATTATGAATAAATTCAGACCTGCTTTCAGAAATAAATTATACCTCAGATAATTACTGTTGAATACTATCGTTTACTTAATTGGTGTGTGAATTATCCAAAATCCTGAACTTTCCCTTCGTATTATGCTTGTGACTATTTCTAATTTGGCTTCAAACAAATTTGGTAACATCGTAACCTAATGGTAATAAAGTTCTAAGAAACCAATTTTGCTCCTGTAGGGTGAAAAAAACATTTTCAAATGTGAACCTTTTGTGAAGGCTGATACTGAGATTCTGTGTGTGAAGTCCTTCATGCTGAGATTATGACCACAGCCATCATCTCTGTGAACTATTTCCATTCATCACTATAAAAATCAAGTAAGATACTTTTTTCTTTTACCTATGTATTATGTGTGGTGTGTATGCAGTGCTTGAGCAAGTGCACATATGTGTGCATATATGTATGGATGGCTTCCTCATTTGATCTCCATCAGTTTTTGAAATAGGTTCTTATTGTGTATGCCAGTGTATATGAAGAGTTTGTAATACTCTTGGGGCTTTTTCCATTCCTCATTGTGAGAAAGATGGTTTGAGTAAATGTATACATACATGGAGCTTAGGAGGTGGCTTAGTGGGTAAGAGCGTGGTGCACAAACATGAAGACCTAAGTGGCATGTGCCTGTGGATCCCAGAGCTGTGGCTAGCTTGTCTGGCTATATTGGCAAACTCTAGGTTCAGTGAGAGACCCCATTTCAAAAACAGGTGGAGAGCAATTGAAGAAGACACCCATACACACATACATATTTGTACTTGCTCCAGTACTGCGCGCGCACACACACACACACACACACACACACACACACGATGGTTGTGGTCACAATATGAGCATGAAGGAACTATGTGGAATAATCCAGAGGCCTTCTCCTATTCACTGGTCAATGTCTTCAACTCAATTGATTAAATATAATAGCAAGTGTGATGGTTAAGCTTTGTTGTCAACTTGACCTGTTTAGTAATCCATGGTAATCTTGGGTGGGTCTCTGAGGTTGCTTACAGGAAGGATTAACTAAAGGAGGAGGTCCCTCCTCCAGAGTGAGCTCTTCCCCAAGGGGTAGATGTGGGGGGTTGGGGGGAAGGAGAAGGTGGCCTTCTAAGTAGGGTTGAGGGGAAGGTGGCCCTCTCATTAGTGGCCAGGATGTAAGGAAGCTCAAAAGGAAGCAACTCCCTTCCTTCTCTCAACCTGTTTTTTTTTTTTGTGTGTGTGGTGTTGGTGATGGTTTCTCTCTCCTTCTCTTTCTTTCTCTCTCTCTCTCTCTCTCTCTCTCTCTCTCTCTCTCTCTCTCTCTGGACCTGTAAAAGGGGACCAACCTATTTTGCCATTATGGAACTTCCCCTGGATCTGTAACTTCAATAAATCCCTTCTTCTTCTCATAACTGTGCCTGGTTAGGAGGTTCATCTCAGCAGTGTTTGGATACTATGACACCAAGTATCTTTTCTGGGTAAGTGTTATGGTTTCAATATGGAATGTCCCTTTCTCCCCACCCACACTTGTTCCTCAGCTAGCTAGCTTCACTATTTTGAGAGGCCTTGGAACCTTTAGGAGGTAGGACCAGCTATTAGGAGTAGGTTTCCAGGGTAGCCTTAGAAGGTTATAGCCTGGCCCTGACTCCTGTTGTGCTCTCTGCTTGTCTGCCATGATGGGAACAGTCCCCTGCCCCATGTTCACACCACCACAATGCATTAAAATCCTCTGAAACTGTGAAGCAAAAGAAATCTTTGTTTGTCAGGTATTATGTTCACGAGACCTGAAAGCAACTGGTACAAGTTACAAAGGAACTTGAAAACTAAGTAAGTACGGTTATTGCAAATTTGTTGTTTTAATTCTTATCCAACATACTTGGGAGGATGATGGCTCCATAAAACACATTTGGTCTTACTGAGTGCTAGAACTATGGAAGTCTCAGGGGCTAGAAAAGTGAGTATACATGGCTCACCCCTCAGTTGATGATCTTAGAAAAAGAAACAAAGCATAAATCCTAACTTTACCATTTTGTGTACAATGGGAGATTCCATAAAGCTCTGAGGAGCCGAGGGGCAGGAGTGTTGAAGCAACCTAGGAATTCTACAAATCTTAAGCAAGCAAAAACTTGTGTCAGCCTTCTGAAGCCCCACCACACCTAGACAGGCAGACAGTGTGAACGGAGACCAACCTGCACCAGGCTATTCTCTGGAATCGAAGTGATGGTTTTAAAGCTGGTCCTCAGCTTCTCCAGGCACACGGGAATGTATTTATCAAAAAGAATAGTTAAATTGGCCTTTTCTGATTGATGCTGCCTTCTGTCTATCCAACTGGCCACATACCTGAAAAGGAAAACCGAAAAGCTTTTATTGCACGTGAGCCTTGCAAGGCAGAATGCCACTACATCCACGGCCCCCTGCCACACAGCTTGGCACAACACTTCAGGGAATTGTTTAGTGGGGTCAGTCTGTTTCTCAAATGGCAAATATTTTTAAATAGCCCTTTAAAGACTTGTTTTAATGGCCATTTTTTACCTTAATGAAAAGAATGTAAAAGAAACTCCTAATGGCACTTAGAAGGCAAACACAATAGCACGTAAGTAGGCCATTACTGAGCATTTATAGGGAAGTGCAGTGTGTCATTTTTTTAAAGGACATAACTCTTTCTATGGAGCAGGCCTTATTTATGAAAGCAGCTTGCCAGTTTTCTTGACTAATCTTGGCATCAATTATTTAGTAATGAGAAATCAGTTACAAATAAAGAGGTGAAAATTCCATAGGGGCTACTTCACATGCCCTGTTTGTCCGGCGGCTTCCATAATATGAACTTGAAAATTGATAATGTGTTTCCAACAAGGGGCTCTGAAACAGTATTTCATGTCTTAGTATATTGACATTTATATGATATACACATGTTATCAGTCTGAAGCTATAAAGTGTTTGATACACTAAATATGCCTACCGTGTTAGTTAATTACTTACCAATGATACAAAGCCTGACTGAATGGCATTCTTAGTAGTCTCTGGGGTGCACCTAAGAGGTGCTAAATGAAAAAGAACCACTTAGAAAGTTCTGATTAAGTGGGAAGCAGTGGTAATAAATACATTAGCAGCCAGCATAGAAATTGTACTGCCACAGACCAATTACAGCTATACTTTGCTTTAAGCAAATCCAATTTTGTATTCTGTATATCAGAATAAGGCAAGATGAGTGTTCTATAAAAGCCTCCCTGTGCTTCATAGAAGGGATTTACGAAATGGAAAACTACATTACATGATGGCTAGGTATCTCAAACAACTTTCAAACTCTCTAGGTCCAGGAGAAGCAGGCTTCAGAGGGAGACTAGTTGCATTCGAACAGTGTGACAAGGTGTGTCTGGGGTGGTGGTGATGGTGGCAGTGACCAAGGACAAGGGCATGAAGGTCGCATCTATTCCTCAGCTCATCAGAGAGGTAATTCTTTTTGTGCAGAACTTATTGGGAGAGAAGCAGGGGAAGGATTGCTCAGGAAGATAGAATTCTAAACCTGGACTTCCCGGGCCTACAGATTAATTCCTTCCCCTCTTAACCATGTTACCCTGAATAAGTTACATATCTGTGTCTCAATTTTTACTACTTTGCTGGAGATGAGACTAAAAAGGACTGCTGAGGGTTGTTGTAAGCATTAAGCAAATGTGCATGAATAAAATGGTTAGTCTCAAACACATAATAACTTCTCAATAAAGTTTATTTATTAACACCTTGGGAGGTCTGGGTTCAAATCCTGCCCGTCTTTCCATGAAGCCCATAATTACAGTAGTGTTTCATTGGGTGTTAAGAGTTGACATCTAAATGCCATTTTCCAGACACAAAGTGGCCGTGGTATCCATGAACTCACAGTGGCTAATGTTACCTACACAACACCTACATAACGAGAGGGGGGAAATGTAATAAGAAAGGAAAAATAATGATATCAAAATAGAACAGGACTAGCTGGAAAGAAGAAGGGATTCAGTGGAGGAGGAAAGGAGAGTTGGGGGCGGGGAGTATGATCATGGTATATGGTGTGTATGCATGGAGGTGGTCGATGAAAAGTTATTAAGAGATCACGGTTACTAAAGCTCAGATGGAGAAAAGCTCCACACCGAACCTCCCTTCCAAGACACTTCCATGGATCTTGGGAAGCAGAGGCCTTTGCAAAGATAACTAGGAGCAGGAACCTCAAAAACAGCCCTATGGTGTTTAAAGGCTTTGCACTTAGGGGACAGGCGGCAGCTGCTTGCTGAGCCACGCTGGTGGCACCAAAGCTCCTCCTTGGAAATCTATCAGGCTCAATAGCAAATGACATTTTTGCTCAGATGCTTCCAGATCTGAAGCAAAATTTTGCAGCGGCTGCTTCAGAAAGAAGCAAGCTCGACCAAATCAGGACACTCAGGAAGAAACGATTCTGCTAGAAAAAGATGGCCAATCACTGGTCTGTATGACAGGCCAGTCATGCCACATAGCAATCATGGACAGTTTAAAATTTCATGTTGAGGGCTGGAGAGATGGCTCAGTGGTTAAGACACTTGCCTGCAAAGCCTAATGACTCTGGTTTGATTCCCCAGTACCCACGTCAAGCCAGATGCACAAAGTGGCGTATGTATCTGGAGTTCATTTGCAGTGATTGGAGGCCCTGGCATACCTGTTTTCTCTGTCTCTGCTTGCAAATAAATTTATTATTATTTTGTTTGTTTTTCTGAGGTAGGGTCTTGCTCTATCCCAGGCAGACCTGGAATTCACTATGTAGCCTCAGGCTGGCCTTGAACTCACAGAGATCCTATCTCTGCCTCCTGAGTACTGGGATTAAAGACATATGCCACCATGCCTTGCAAATAAAATATTTTAAACAAAGCTTCATAGTTTGAAAATAAAAAGAGCCATCAAAAGATCTAATCTGGAAGAGTAATGTGTGCAGCGGTGGGAATCCTGGAGACGGAGATCTCTGTCTGCTAACGTTATCTCCACCTCACTGCACATGCCAACTCCTTTGATGTTTTTTAAAAAGATGGGGCAGATTTGAACAGGACCGGCTGCAATGTACCACTAGTATTGGGCACAGTGGAAAACATGATCCTAAAATGGTATATTTATCCTTGTCTTATATCATAGATTGCCCACATGGTGCCCTGGCCTCAGAAATTGCTTCCTAGTGATGCCATAATGCATCGTCTTAATCCCAATAACAAGGTCTCAAGGTGTCTCAGATTTGTAGAATTTGCTGACGACATTCACATTGGCAGCTGGGTCCCATCCCTCCAGAAGAGCTTCAGGCTTACCAGTGTGATAGTTTAAATGGATGTACCACAATAGTTTTAGGAGTTTTGTTAAAGCTTGTAACTTAAAAGAGGTGTCACTGTGGGTGGATTCTAGGGTCCAGCCCTAAGGTGTTACTGGGAACACATCTAGAATTTCAGCCTAAGGCACTCAGAGAACAGTCTGGAGTTCCCATTGTTTGGCTGATTGAGTGTATGCTTGCTTTTGGAGGTTCTAGTGGTGGTTTTTTCTCTCTCTCTGCTGGATCTATAAGCTTCAAATGAATTCCTTCTTCCTCACATAAACTGTGTCTGGAAGTTCATCCCAACAACTGAAACTATCTATGATACATACCAACTCTAAATCCCTAGGGTCTGGAATTACCCCAGGTTATCAGTTTTGGGGCCTCTGTAAACCTTGAACTTTGGCTACTCAGTGGTCTGGGGTTGGATACTGTTGAGTAGGAGATTGGGAGGCATCACACTTGTAGTCTGTCTAGGAGGCCCAGCAAGCTTCTGGTTTTCTCGTGTGTGGAGTGGCCAGGAAAAGTAGCAGAAGCTGGCAGGACATGCTGACCACTTGTAAAGTGAAAAACTGTATATGAAAAATGTATGTGAAAGCACATACAGAGGCCAAGCCTGAGGAAATGGCCTGCAGGGACAAAGGACAAGTTCATCCCATACAATGGTCACCCAAATCCAAAAGAACATTCTATGTGCAAGTAATAGAAGAAAAGCCCAGTAGAAAGCTGTTGCTCCTGAAAGTTCTCTCCTCATAGCTTCTTTTGGAATCAGACTTTGGCATAGCTCCACATTTTCTGTCACTGTGTATAAAGTACATTGGTAAATACTACTCCAATGTTACTCTCACTTTCAAATAATTATAGTTTAAGTAATTATTTGTGAATTTTCAAACTGTACTGCCTACATGCCATTGCTTTCCATTGGAAATTGTCAGAAATTTCTTCTAGCTCCTTTCTTCATTTTTCCAAGATGGACTTGAACCTAGGACTGTGTGCCAGGCACGCACTCTCCCACTCTTCCAGACACCATCCGGATCCTTTCAGGAAACTTACATAGAAGTCAGAATGAAAATGACATTGACTTCTAGAGCTCATCTCATGCTGATGTGATTTTAAAGATACTGTTTAATTTTATATGGTCTATATCTGCAAATATTTACATCAATTAAATTTAAAGGTAACTCAGTGAATTTTAACAACAATGTCCTGAGGCATGGTGCTATCTTTAACACTTAAATGAAACCCCACAAAGAAAGTATGGACATAGTACTTCATAATTTTTGCTATAGGTCTTCAATATGAACTTGACAACATTCTTCTCAGCTGTTTTCACTCAACGGACATAGAAACAGTGAACTTTCAGTAGTGATGAGCACATGGAAACTAGCTTGGATTCTAACGCCATTGCTTACACTAACAGTCATTCCTTCTGGTTGCATGGAGAAATGGTTCATTTGGGTCTCAAGAGAGTAATGTCTGAAATGAGCCAGAAATCAAAGTGCGCAAAAACTCAGAAAGACAAGTTAAGAAGTACACACAAGGATGACCTGAAAGGGGTCTACCTGGCAAAGTTCATGACAACTTAAAAATTCCACAGGATCTTGGTAGTAGGTTATACACAACCTGCAGAACTAAAATAAACCATAAATAAAAATTGATAGGAAGGTAGGAAACAGAGAAAGAGGGAAGGAAAATAGATGCAAAACCACAGTTCTTATCTTGTGCATGTGCGTGTGTATACATGTTCCTATGTGTGTGTGTGCACCTGTGTATGTGTGTTGTGTGTATATACATGTTCCTGTGTGTGTGCACCTGTGTGTGTGTGTGTGTGTGTGTGTGTGTGTGTGTGCGCGCGTGCGTGTGCACGCAAGCCAGAGGTTGATGACAGGTGTCTTTCTCAATCACCTTCCACCTCACTGGAGGTAGATCTCTCACTTGAACCCAGAGCCTGCTGCTTCTATTTGTCTAGCTGGCCCGATTGCTCCAGGGACTTCTTGACTCTACCTCCCAAGCTCTGGTGTTACAGGGAGGCCTTCATGCCCACCTGGCATTTACATGGGTGGTGGGAATCTGAACTCTAGTCCTCATACTTGTATAGCAAGTACATTATGCACTGAGCCTTCTCCCCAGCCCCAAGAAAAAAATATTGACAGAAAAGTATGCAGATCAATGCCCCAGAAACAAAATCTTGAGAGAAAGACATGTTGATAGAATAATGAATCAGGGAATTGGCTCTTTCAAACTAGCAATAGGCATCTTTTGAGAGATATTCTCTCTCCAAATTTGTAGATGTTACAAAAGAGTAAGTTGGGAGAATTTTCTAGATAAATGGGCACACTAGAGATGAGAAAATACAATGTGTAATCCTTTTCTTGTTGCTCTGTTATTTTAAAAGGTACAGAGAAATGATAGGAGCAACTGGCAAGATATGAAAAAGTGGTTGCTTATTAGATGTTATATCAGGGATGAATTTCTTATGTGTTTGAATTATATTGTATTCAGGGAAGAGACTATCCTAGTGCTTAGAAGATAAATGCTGAAGTTCTTGGGAATGAAATGTCTTAATGCCTCCAACTTACATTCAGATGTTTCTGAAAAATATTGACAAAAAACGTTCCACTGCATATGTGTATGTGTATGTTCGTTGAGCCAGAGACAAAGCTAACATGGTCACATCTAACAGCCAGTGACTGTAGGAACAGAGATTTTGGCTATTGCTTATACTGCTTTCTGCATTTTCCTAGAGATTTTGCACACTTGGAAACAAACAGCTGTAAAGAAACCAAAACCTAAAATATTAGTTTGGAAAACGAGGTTGATAGCTATATTGATCTCGGAAGGTAAAGCTATCACATTATGACATTAAAATAAGGCTATCAACTATCCAATAATTACAGCCTGAATAAAAATACCTTAAACCTAAAATAATCATGTTCTAAAATTATCTGGGAAGGTTATGTAAAAACATAAATAATAATATAAAATATAATATAAAAATACCCATTAGAGAAGATTCCCATTATTCTGGAAAATATCTTGGCCGTACCTTTTGGTCATATACATGAAAATTTAAAACCTGTATATTTATTTTGGATAAAATGAAAACCTTCACAAAAATCAAAATATAATAGGGAAGAGGAGCAGCTGAACTGTTGAAAATAGAAATTGGTGTCTCTTGAAGCTACCTGGGATCTTTGATACACTGGATAAAAGTCTTTTTTAAATGGCAGCTATTCTGAGCTGCTGTAAGCATGAGTCTCCAGGTGGCGTGATTAGACTAGAAGGCACAGAACTTGGGAGCCATGTGTGCACCACTGAAGTCGGACCTCAGGAGTAGGGATGAGGAATGTCCTAAGGGGAATGAATGCTGCCTGTTGCACAGGGGGCCTGTTTTCTCTGTGTGGGAGAGTCAAGGGACACGGGTGAGACTCCTTCAGCCAACCCCAACCAGTAGAAGCACGATGAAAGACAGAAGGCACTACCAGCTCCAGAACTACTCCCATTGAAGAGATTCAAAACTCACTCTTCCCTTAGACAAGTCTAATGAAGCAGCAGGAAAACACAAGCTCTACTTTCAGTGAGCAAATCAGTTCACAGAGGAACTAGTCAGTCAACCTCCCACATGAAGCAGATGTCATCTGCAAAGCAGTCATGAGGAAGGACCATGGAGAGGACCAGTCACCAAGGTGAGAGTAGGGCAAGAAACCAGAAAGTTCCAGAGTTCCTAAAGGCCCGGTCCCTAACCTTTGGTGCTAATGCACAGTGGTGGCCCCTTTAAGATGTGGGGACCAGTAGAGGTTTGGGGTACCTGGAGGCATATGCATTGTGGGCCTGGGTCTCTTCCTTCCTCTTTGACATCTTTGTCAGGAGGTGAAGCTTTGTTGTTTGAGGTTTACTCTCCCTGCCGTAATGCACGGCTTCTCCACAAGCCAAATGAGGATAGATTAGACCTAGCCTGATATGGTAGCCAAAGCCCAAATCAGCTTGCTCTCTATTTAAGCTCAGGAATTCCCAGGACTTCGTTATAGAAGAGAAACTGATCAACACAGGCTGAGAACGAGGAATGCTGGGACATGAGAATGGAGGACTAGCAACCTCACCAAGAGGAGCTGGGCCCTGAGCAGAGGTTCACAGCCATCTGGATGCAACCCCGAAGAGAACAAATAGCCTGACTTAACTCACTGCTCTCCCCTTCAGGACTCCTGGCAGGCCAAAGGAACTAAAAGCCAGACAGCAAGGAGCCTAGTGATGTGGTTGCATAGGACAACATCTGGGAGACAAGGTAGGAAGGCCATGTGGATAGGTCAACAGAAGGTATCTGACACAGAAGTATGTGGTTACCTGCAGGGCTGAGTGGCTCCTACAGTGCTTGTTGGGAACACTGCAGGAGGCATATGTCCTCAGGACAGCCCCCAAAATGTGATCATTTGAGGAGTGAGCAAGGGGGCAGGAAATCTGTGCTCTAAATAAAGCATTTCCACTGTTCAATGAATGTTATATGCACAGGTATAAGGTGCTCATTAAATGATTTACTGCTTCATACAAGCTACTATCTATTCATTTATTCAATGTATCTTTATTGTGTGTTTAACATACGCAAGATGTGTGAGCAAGGTAATGTTCAAGTAAAGATGACAACGGCACCAGGTGCTTAATTATCTTTAAATTAATAAGCCTTAAATTTAATTACCAATATGTTCTTTAAATAATTTTAACCTGAGGTTGAAATATTCTCAGCAAAATACCAATCTGATTAAAGAATAGACAAAGGACTTGCATAGGCCTTTTCCCAAAGATATGCCAATGGCCAGTAAGTTCATGAAAACATTCTCTCCACTGATCATTAGAGAAATGAAAGTCCAAACTATGGTGAGATGCCAATCACCCTGCTCAGTGTGGCTGATAGACAAACACAAACACACACATACACACACACACACACACACACACACACACACACACACTAATAAAACAGAAAAACAGTGTTGGCAAAGAGATGTTCTGAACATTCCCCTTGTGTATCATGGTGATAGGAATGCAAAATGCCATTGCCACTGTGGAAAACACAATAGCAGGTCCTTAAAAATTAAGGCAGGGGTTGGAGAGATGGCTCAGTAGTTAAGGCACTTGCCTGCAAAACCTAACGACCTGGGCTCAATTCCCCAGTAATGCCAGATGCACAAGGTGGCACATGCATCTGGGGTTTGTTTGCAGTGGCTGAAGGCCCTGGCACAACTATTCTGTCTATCTCTCTCACTATGCTTGCAAATAAATAAATAAAGATTACTAAAAAAAATTAAAGACAGGGTGAATATATTATCTAGCACTGCTGAGTAGACAACGAACCCAAAATTGGAGCTTGAAGGATGCTTTGCATGGCCATG
>PVHP010030994.1:0-21304 GCA_004024765.1 Zapus hudsonius | reverse complement strand
AGGGACCTATAACCACAGCCATTCAATCAACATAGGATAGGCCAGTGAGACAGAAACCAAGGATTTTCGACACAAGGACCTCTAAGCTCGCAACATTAAAACAGCCTTTTTACTCACCCACCACGACTCAGGGAACTGAGCGGAAGAGGGGGCGGAAAGATTGTGAGAGCCGTGGTGGGGGAGATGGTCCAGAGGCATAGCACCCATCAGTAACAACTGACTTGGGCCAGGAAGACCAGGATGAGTACTAAGATATACAGGATCCCTTGCCACAAGGACTAATACAGACAGCCCACGAAGGAGGATATACAACTGATCAGGGATGGGGGGGGGGAATTGGGGAAGTCGGGATAACAACGCATGGTTTGCCCACTAAATAATGTAAATCATTATGGACAATAAATATTAAATTAAAAAAAATAAAAAAATAAAAAATAATAAAAAATAAAGCACAAATCTTAAAACGTTTGCGTCTGATTCATTCAGAAGATATGATTAGCTAACAGTGGGTGGATAGGGGGAAAATAGATGTGTTCTAGACATGAAATCATTACTATACTGGGAAAATTTCCCCACCATTCTCCCTACTTCCACCCCCGAAACACTCAAATTTTTCTTTACTTGACTTACCATTTTGTCTCAGCACCTGGATATCTGACTCCAACTTCACTAATGTGACTACAACATCTTACCATCCTTCATTCCCCTAAGCAAAGTCTTTACTTAGCATTCACCTGGCTGCTCACTGGGTGACTGTCCCTCCCGACTTAATCAGACACTCTTCATCCCATTTTCATTAAATCTGAGTTACATTTTTTTCTAACATATTATTTACTTCAAACTTTGAGTTCCCTGTGTGTGCCAGACACATGCTTCCCTCTTTATTCAAAGTAGATGTATGGGTTTCTAAGGTAAATGCACTGTGGTCCTGTCCCTCACTCTTTCTGGATTGACAAAAAGTCCACACTCTCAGCCCTGTGCCAGTGCCACTTTTATGAAAATGTGCAGATGTCTGCTTAAATCTGCAGTGTCAGGGATTTGGCTCTCAAAATAAAGGCTATATTTTCCAACTCTAAACCAGACAGTACTTTATATGTCTCACACATCCTGACTTTTCATTGGCACCAACAAATATGTTTACCATTAGTTATGCCATGGTGGTGCATACCTATCATCTTACGTCTGAGGAGGCAGGAAAATTTTGAGTCACAGGCTAGCTTGAGATACATAATGAAGAACATCCTGAGCTATACAAGCAGAACACACACACACACACACACACACACACACACACACACACACACACACACACACAAAGAAACAAAACAAGCTGAAAGCCAAAGAGGGGGCAGAAAGATTGTAAGAGCCATGGTAGGGGAGAATATCCAGAGACGTTGTCCCCCTCAGTAACAACATACAAAGGGGGAAGAAAAAAATTAACATCAGTTAACTCTCCCCAGAATGACAGGTGCATACCCATTTATTCGTTCAGGCTTAAATCCCAGGCTGATTCTCTTATATTAAATCGTAAATGTGGAAAGAGAGTGGACAGAATCCATTTAGATTTCATGCACTTGCTCTTTTCATTACGTGGTCACTGCTTCAACCCCCCTTTGTAAGTTCATTACACTAATCCATTAACGGTCTTGTGTGCTTTCCTTGCTATCTTCACTCCTATGGGTTCTAAATTTTAAATGTAGTTAGTCTTTCACACATGATCATGCCACTCATTTTCTTATTTAAAATCTCAAAATGGGTTCTCATTGGGACAGCCACACATGCACACCTCTCTATGCTCTTCTGAACGGCCTATGGCTACCCAGTGAGTTCCAGATCAGTATGGATTAGAATGAAATCCTACCTTGTGTGAAGGGCATATTTGTGTACAATTACTCATTTCCAAATTAAGAATGTGTGTGTGTGTGTGTGTGTGTGTGTGTGTTTGTGCCCCAGTGTAAAATCCCTGCCACCTTGAGTTGATGAAAGGGATTGGCTGTAGCACACTTCTGAGGGTGTCCTTGAGGGTGCTTCTGGAGAAATCTTCCAGTTAGTCAACAAATGAGGGAGGAAAATTGAGTCTGACACCATTCAAGGGCCTGGGTTGAAAGGGCCAGAAGAAAGTTCCCTCATGCAAGTACATTCAACTCTTACTCAATGTGGTTTGGGCTGCTGCCCTAGCCACCAGTATTCAAGTCCAGCTTCCTCACCTTTGAAGATAAACTTACAACAGTGACTCTCCGAGACATTTTCAGGCCTTGGACTGGCACTGTGGCATTGGTTCTTCCTGTCCTGAGACCTTCACGTTGACAGAGCAGCCTTGACCCATCACAAGCTCGGTTCTGTGACAGTCCACTTTGTTGCAAGCCAGTCCATGGAGACAGATGAACATGGACTGTGAACCTCACAACTCTGAGCTAAAGCACATATTTGCTCCTTTTGAGATTTTCCCTCAGGTATTTTTGTCATAATAATGGAAAGATGACTAATGCATCCATTATGTATTTCAAGGTTTCTCCCTTAGCCCAATTGACATCTTGCCCTAGAAAACTGTGTTTGGAGGCTGTATTGTGAGTTGTATGATATTTTATTTCATTTATTTTCTAATCTTAACCCTAAAACAATAAACCCTAAAGAATTGAAATATTCTCAGGAATCCATGCAGGAAATGTCTAAAGTCCAGTGATAAAGGAGGAGGAACTAGTCACACAGGAAGACAGTCCACACAATTCAGGCAGAGTTTACAATACAGGTAAATCAATGTGTGTGTGTGTGTGTGTGTGTGTGTGTGTGTGTGTGTGTGTGTGTGTGTATACATACATTTCCAAGCTTTTGTTTAATCTTTTCTATGTAACCTAAGCACTACTATATAATAGAGAGAACCTAAAAACTTTTATCTTTCTAGTTCTGGCTAAATAAGTCCATTTTCTTTTTCTTTTCTTTTTTTTTTTTTAGTTTATGTTTGTTTTGTTTTGTTTGAGGTTGGGTTTCACTCTAGCCTAGGCTGACCTGGTACTCTGTAGCTTCAAGTTGGCCTCAAACTCACAGTGATCTTACTTCTGCCTAGTGTGCTGGAATAAAAGGCATGTACCACAGTGCCTGGCCCATTTTCTTTTATTAACTTCTTTTTCTAACTTTGTTGAAATACAGGAAAATGAAGGCAGCAGGTTCACGGTCCCAAGTATCCATTACCATATCCATTATATAGAGTAGTAAGTGATTCCCTTTTCTCCATGAGGAAATAAAAACTATCTACAATTCTACCCACTAAGAAAGATCACTGTATCCAAGATTCTGCATATTATAACTTTATTTGGTCTTGTGCTTCTCTACAAATCTTTATATCTCAGAACATTGGCCGTCCAAACTCTAACCTGACATCCATTGCTCAACATTCTACTTACTGACTGCTAGGGAACAGCCTAACTCTCAAGTTCTTAGTGGGACTGAAAGAAATGTCCTGAGGGAAAAGAATATTGGCCTTAGAAGTAAATGAATTTATTTAATTTTAAAAGCCCAATTCCACCAACAAGACATTGGATGATGGCTGACATCCTGGCAGGAGATGAACCACCTCTGCCCTTCACACAGGGCCCAAATGAAACCTATGAGAAAGTGACAAGACAAACAGGAGACCAATCGCCACAGCAAGCCTGATAACCCATGAAAGGTCAATGGAGACAGACACCAATGATACCCAACACAACCCAGAGCAAAGATCCCGAGATACTTAAGCTCTAAAGCGGACTTAAAACTCACCCATCATGACTCAGTAACTGAGTGGAAGAGGGAGTGGAAAAATTGTAAGAGTAATGGTGGGTGAGAATATCCATAAACATACCCTCCCCTCAGCAACAATACACAAGGGGGGGGAGAAAAAAAGAAGAAAAACAGGCTTCCTCTGGTGCAGTTCATACCCCACAACCTATGGACAGATCCAGTATGTGTACCCAGGAGGGACTTAAGTGGGTAGGGGTCAGAGAGGAGGAAAACGGGGACACCTTCACAAGATTTGCTTATACAGTGTATGTACTTATTCATAATAAAGATATTAGTTTTAAAAAACCTGATCTATTTTCCTACGGTATAGCTTTGGACACTTCATATATACTCTCCTCAGTGTTTTTCATCTCTGAAGTTGGGGAAATATAATATGGCTTAATGAAGAATAATGACTTTAAGAAGATAGCAAATGGGCTGGAGAGATGGCTCAGAGGTTAAGGCACTTACCTCCAGTGCCTAAGGCCCCGAGTTCAATTCCCCAGGACCCACATAAGCCAGACCCACAAGGTGGTGGCCCTGGTGCACTCTCTTGCTCTCTCTCTCTCTCTCTCTCTCTCTCTCTCTTTTTCTCTCTCTCTTTCTCTCTCTCTCTGCTTGAAAATGAATAAATAAAATATTTTTAAAAAAGAAGATAGCAAATAAGCTGTTAACATAAATGTTAAGTCAGGGAACCTAGAGGAAGAGGGGTTGGAAAAATTGTGTTAGCCATGGTGAGGGAGAATATCCAGAGATAGTGCCACGTCAGCAACAACACACAAAGGGGGAAGAAAACAAAAAGAACTGTCTCCCTCTGGTGCAGTTCATAACCCCCTAACCTATGGACAGATGCAGTATGCACACTGAGGAAGGACCCCAGTGGGTAGGGGACAGAGAGGAGGGAAACTGGGACACATTTGATCATACAATGTATATACTTATTCGTAATAAAGATATAAAATGATAAATGTTACATGTATATGCAACATCTTCACTCTTCTCTGCAAGCAGAATTAACAGAAATGCATTTAATGTTGCATGAGGAGGTAACCCTTGTATTCATGGATGCATTCATGTCTGTTATTGATAATGCTTGTTATTAGCTGAGAAGGTACCAAGTACGATCTGCTTTAATATAGTTCTTGCTCATATTCACAACTATACCTCATATCTAGTATTCTACCATTTTGAATGAGAAACAATGTTAAGTACCTTCATTTTTATTTATTAAGTTATTATTCCTTTATGTGTATATATCTTTATGGGCATGCTCATGCCATGGTGTGCATGTAGAAGTGAGAGGGTGTCTAGGTGCTCCTCTTTGACCTTTTCCAAAAAGAGAGTTTCTTATGGCAGAGAGATGGCTTAGTGGTTAAGGCATTTGCCTGCAAAGCAGAAGGACCTAATTTCAATTCCCCAGGACCCACTTAAAGCCAGATACACAAGGTGGTGCATGTGTCTGGAGTTCGTTTGCAGTGGCTGGAGGCCATGGCGTGCCCATTCTCTCTCTGTCTCTCATTAATTAATTAATTAAATATAAAATATTTGAAAAAAAAAAACAGAGTTTCTTGCTGTTACAAATGCCAAACTGGCTCGCCTTCAAGCTTAGGATTCTTTTGGTTCTGCCTCCCAATGTTGTAGGCACTTTGGAATTACAGACACATTTTGTGTCTTGCTTTATGTGGGTGCCTGGGAGAATGGAGCTAGGGTTGGAAGGCTTTGTGAGAAATTGCTTTTACCCACTGAGCCATTTCCCTAGTCCCACAGCTTCTTTTGAACTGCCTCCCATACTTTTAGTGATATCTCCAAGGTTGTTTGAAAGAGGAAGAAGTGACCCAAATTTGAGAAAAAAAATTTACACAAAGCCAATGTTTCCAGAACTTTGCTAAAATATAGCCTTTGTGTGGAAAGCTCATGTTACCTTCAGCACCCCATCGGTACACATTATGATTCCCAACCACTCATCCCATTGGGGCCTTGCAGAATGTCATCAGCTCTAAGAAAGCTTCCATCTCTCATATAATGTCAAGAAGATGAGTGCCTACGTACATTCCATTATCTTTTGTTGTTTGCGATGTGACATTTTTGCAGAGAGTCTGAAATGAATATGATTTTGAGGAGCTGTTATTTGACATGATATTTGTATTTTAAACACCTCCCTTCCCTAACCTGTTAATAAAATAATAGAACTTCCAATCTTTTGAAACTATACTCTTAAATGTAGTCTAAAAAATGTATTGGTAAAAATCTTTTTTAAAAAGGGACAGAAAGAACAGCCACATTGAAATGAAGTTGTAATAATTTAAAAACCAAAGAAAAATAGACAACAGAAAAGCCTATTTCCTAAATTGGATTGAGCGTCTAGACACCAAGTGCTTATGTGTTAAGCATGTCAAATTCTTTTCTCTTATTCAACGAAGTCGTGGAATTGTAATCCAAAGAGGCATGCAAATTACCTAACCCCAAGGGGAAAGAGTACATGAGATGTGGCAATATTTCCAACATATTGCAGAAGAAAATTAAGGTGAGTGGAAAAAAAAAAGAAAGTGGGTATAATTTCACAAAATGGTGTCAAGGTTGGGTATAGGAATGGCTTTCTCAGGTGTCAATTACTGGAAGGTGAACACCTGGCTGATTTTCATTGGGGCTCAGTTTCTGGATTTGTCTCCTTAATAAGACAATATTGATTGACTTCTTTTCTGGGGTACTCTGGGGGTAAAATTAAATGAAAATGTGAAAATTCTTAAAAAAATCTGAGTCCTATGCAGAGATCAGATAGGCAGATATATATTCACTCCAGGTTAGAAAATTTACCCTTGAGTCATCCTATAAAATATCATTGATTCTATATAAAGTTGTCCAGTTTCTTCCGATATTTTTAAACTCAGTGTTTTCTCTAGCTATGACTATTTAAAAAGAAATTATTGGGGCTGAGTAGATGTCTAAGTGGTTAAAGGCACTTGCTTACAAAGCTTGCTGACGCAGGTTCCATTCCCCAGTACCCATGTAAAGCCAGATGCGCAAAGTGATGCATGTGTCTGGAATTAATTTTCAGTGGCAAAAGGCCCTGATTTACCTATTCATTCTGTCTCTTCCACTCACATAAATAAATCAATAATATTAAAAGATATGAAAGGACTGATCCAGACGACCCATGGAGGAGGTTATCCAGTGGAGTGGGGGAGGGCAGTGGGGAATTGGGGATAACAACTCATTGTTTGCCCACTAAATGTTGTAACTAATTATGGACAATAAAAAAGACAAAAAATAAAATAAAATAAAATAAAATATATGATATACTTAAAATATTCAAGAAGAATGCTTCTGGTTTATTTTAAAAATGTATTTAAACATTACTGAAACAGAAACAAAGCGATAAGAATACAATTCTGAATACATTAGCCTTTCTGTTCCTGTTTCCTTACTTGAAATATGAGTGAGTTGTCCAGATTAAAAAAGAAATATTTGCACATTCAATGTTAATAATCATTTCTTTGAGATCATTTTCTAGGCTTTATAAATGGGAGCACTGAAGTTCTTTGATGAATGTTAAATATATCATGATTGAAAAAAATATGCTTACCTTATTATGTTGACCTTTTGAGGTCATCATTAAATAAACATCCAGAAAAGTTTCTAAACCAAGAAAGAGGTTCCCCAAGATTTATGAGTCAGCTAAAATAAGGACTCCTGATGTTTATTCAATGGAAAAAAGAATTAATTTAATAATATACATTTCCTGTATTCAAATTTTTTAAGAACTTTGGGTCACAATTGCATGTTTTTGAAACATTGCAGGCTACCACATTCTCATTGTTCTCTGGATACTGATATTCCTATGTCTGATGATTTATGTAATTGTTTACTTTTCTGTCTATGTTGTATTTTATGCCCTGTATCCTCTGATGTAATCCTTGCAAGTCTCCCCTTGAAGGACCTATAGGGACCTATAGGAAGCATCATGTAAAATGAGGTGCCTGGAATCTAGTTCTAGACTATTCTCACCAACGCTTTACACACAAATGAGTGGTCCTTCTATATGTCCTCATATAGCTCTGCTGTGTCCACCTCTACAAACATCAATAATAATAATAATAATAATAATAATAATAATAATAATAATAATAATAATAATAAATATCTTATATGTAATACACAAGGCTTGCATATTGGTTACTCTTCTAACTCACAGACATGCATAGTCTCATCTTAGTCTCACAATGACTTATAAAGCAAGTATAGCAAAAAAAACCTGATGAATAAAGAAATTAAAGATTAAATGTTATACAGTTGGTGCTAAAATTAATGTTTAAACTTTGGCAATATTAGTTCTGAATCCATAATAACTTTTGTGTATCTGTCAAAAAGTTGTCATATAGTTCAAGCTAACCCTCAGCTATGTAGCTGAAGATGGACTTGAACTCCTGATCATCTAGCTACCCTGGAATTGCGGGTTTGGTTCAGAGTTCACATTCTTAATGACCATGCCTCCCCTTCTCCCAATGTGCATCTTTCTTTTGAATAATGTGCTGAGTTCTTGACAGCTAGAATACTCAAGCTCAAATCCTAGCTCAGTTGCTTTTCAGCTGGGTGACCTTAGAAAACAAATAAACCTCTTGGTACCTCGAATAAATAAAATACGCTGTGTTGAACAACCATAATAACTGAACAAGTGATTGACAGAATAAGTGAGTACATAGAGAGGTCATAGAGAATTATATTAGATTTCAAAGCTGATGAGAATGTATCTGTCTTTGGCCTATACTGGTCTTCCTTAGCGAGTTGAACAAGAATGCTGCAAAATTGGCCTTTAATTTTCCTGCTCTAAATTTGATGGTAGATTCAAAGGAATCCTTTGGATATCTAATATGTTTGTATTGTATTTAAAAAATTAAGTATTGTGGTAGGTAGGGTGTTCATCATTTTCCTTATTGTTTGACCTGAAGCATGTGTGTCTGTGTCTTGACAGGTGTGTTGTCTGCAGATAGGCAGGACAACCTTGTAAGAAATCATCTGAACTGATTGTGTCCCCGTGGAGAAGTTTCAAATGGACAAAGGTCTTTTATCTAGCTATTATTATTGTGTTCTCATGCAAGTCTCCAGACAGAAACTGAGATATATTTGCACTCAATGTCATCTATCTTAATCTTTTCAGGGCTTCACATAGAAGTGTAAAATATACCACTTATGACCTTGCCCATGATCTCTGTTGATTTCTACTGATGTCAACCAGGCTGAATTCTTGATGAGCTAAAGTGGATTCAGAGGAAATATAATTCAGTATATTATTGAGGAGTCAAACTGAGAATTCATAATTTTCTCCATTCCACGACATTCATAATGAAAATAACAGAAAGAAGTGCTTATTCTGTATAGGTACACTGGCTTGTGTATCACAGAAACAGAGACTTCCAATGGGCCCCACCTATGAGCTTTACCAGCTTAGAGACCCAAGTTTTCCTCGTCAGTTACAATGCCATTTAAATACCTTAACTATACTAAATTTACTGAGTAATAAGAGTGTAGGTAATATATATTCTTAGGAGGGAAGGGGTTTTCCAAATTCGTTTGACAAGGTCAGTAATTGACAGACATGGGACTGAGTCCTTCAGAGGGCTGTAAAGACATGGTCAAGGTCATTAGGACAAGCACTATAATAGAGTCTCCTTTATCTAAGTGGTCTTCTAGACTTGAATATTTCATTGCATGCCCACTACTTTAATTTTTCCAGACACTCTCCAACCTCCATAAATGGAATGCTTTTAGAGGAAATGGTCTCTTATGATTCTGAAAGCCTGGAGCCTAGAACATTGATTATTTGTCTTTCCACAGATAAAGACTAAAAAATGAAAATCTAGCTCTGGAAGAAATCCTTCTTCAATTATCCAAGGGTACAGTCTTCTTTTCATTACCTCAAAATGTTTATTCAATGCCTCCTCTGCCACAGCTACTATCGAAAATAATAGACACACGGAAAACAGCCATGGTCTTTGCACTCACAAAAGTGTTAATCACAGCACTTACTGTCAATTTTGATAATTACAGTTTATGTGTTCATTCTCTCATAGACTTCAATATCTGTAAGAGCAAGGCCTTTGCCTTCACTATCATTGAGTCTTTAGAGGTTGTCATAATACCAAGCTTATAATGACATTCAATTTTTGAGAAGTAAACACATCTTAATTTATTGCACTTTTCAGTACATGTTGTGCTAAAGAAAAAATGAGGACTACAACAGGAGTGACTATATAGCTTTTTATGTACTTATTATGAAATACCCTGTACTATTTGAAACTATTTAATTTTTTTCCTCTTTATGGTATTAGCCATTGAACTCAGAGACCTGTACATACTAGGTAAGTACTCGACCACTAGGCTACATCTTAAACCATAATGCAAAACATAGCTTTCTAATTCCTTAATTGGAAAAAAAGATAGTAATTGGAAATGACTTCCTCCAATCCATAACCAAAGATGTGGTTGGGTGGAGTGATTGCATGGTCTTGGCTGAGTAGCAAGACATGAATTTGAGGTACTGTCTAGGGTGGAGTCTCTGTGGGAAAACTCCTAACATAACTCAGGTGGTGCAGAAGTGTGCCTTCTTGCTACAGAGATGGTTGCATGGGCCTTGCCATGTGTTACAAGACATACAACTGAGGCTGATAGTCTAGCAGTGGTGTTCCTGTGTGTGTGTGTGTGGGGTTTCCAGGGTGGCTGTCTTCTAGGTGGTAGAGAGTGACATGCCTGCTCTCTAAGTACAGTCCACAGCATGAGTGTGGGAACCCCCCAAAATACTGAGTAAATTGCTCTTCCTGAAAGTGCCATGGATAGAAAGAGATTGTCATCAAGCTATGTGATGGTTGTGTGGACTCTGCTCTGCTTAAGACTTGCTAATGAGTCTGAGATGGTGATATATTACTCTCAGTTCTAAACTTGAGAGAGAGAGAGAGGAAACAAAAATGAATGATTTTGCATGCAGATAGGGGCTTTAATAATGGCCCAGTACAAGAAAGTGATAATCAGAAAATATTCAGCATCCAGACACCTTGAACAGGAGAAAACATTTAAGAAAGAAATGAAAGACCCTCTCTCTCTGCCTTGCTTGTGAGGCTGTAGGACATGCCAGTAGATGGGATCAGTCTGAGAACAGAGCCAGACAACTAGCAAAACGGAGTAATGCAATTCCACATCCCTTCTAGAGACCTAGGTTGTAAAAGTTGATGAGATAGGAGGGAAATCACATGATGGACTGACTCATCTGAGCTTTTAGGAGCACATGGTTGCTATCATATGAGACTTCTTAAGGGCCCAGGGTATGAAATAGGTAATGTTTGGTGCCCAGTTCACTACACAAGATAGGATTGTGCTCACAAGCGGGTTAAGAACAAGGTTGATTCAGAAGGGACTTCCAGTGGTGTGGGTCTCTGGTGGCTTTGCTGAGCCCCAGGAGGAGATGGGATTTTTCAGTAGTAGGAGATTTGGCAGATCTGAGTGACTCTGACTGGCATGCAAATTGTGCTTTCAGAGTTCAAAATCACTCAAGAGGGGATGAGAGAAGGGCCAAGCAGACAAAGGGATCTGTCTGGGCCACTGGAAGGCAACTGTGCCAACATGTGTTAATCTGGAGTTTCCAGAGAAAAATAAAAACTAGAAAGTCAAATGCTAAACTAGAGAGCTTTTGGAAGGCTTGAAAGCCCTGAGCAACAGTTCTGGGAAGGAAAGATTATTTTTGACTTAGAAGTGGGCAGTTATCCTCTCAGAAGGTGCGATGGAAAGTACGGCGAGGGTGAAGATGGTTCACACAGCCCCATACCCTTTTAACAGCTAGATGTGGATGATGGAAAAGCAAAGACCAAAGTCTTGGCATAAAGAACTGGGGTCCAGTTCTAGTGGGGATGTGGCTTGGGGGCCCTTAGATCTGAATCCTTCAGACCAAGGGGCCCAAGCTAGCCCTGCTGAGACCACCATGGGAGGGGAGATGCACAGCCCTGTGGCAGGAGTAGTACTCCAGGAAAAGGATGCCAGATGGCTCATGGAAAATGTCTATGGATTATGGCAAATTATTATGGGGATTATGTTTAATGCTAGTGCAAACACCCCCTTCCACGCCACTGTATCCAGCATTGCTCTTTTGACTGAATAGTAGATCCAAGACATGGGATCTTTCCATGCTGTATTTGACCTTGCTAATGCCTCTCATAGTATTCCAATAACTGCTGAATCTCAAGACCAATTTTCAAAAGTGGCATTTGAAATTTACAGTACTTTCCAAGGTTATTTTTGTAGGCCCACTATTTGTCATAGGGTGGTGGCCATGACTTTGCTGGTTAACTTGTCTACACTCTGTAGAAAGGTTCTACTGTATAGATGATAGAAACTAAAGCTTTAAGTATTTTACGGATTGAGAAAAGCACTTGGAAGACATACAAGTGCATCTAAAAGAATGGTGTAGGATTGATGCTCTGATGGGGTAGGAACATTAGCCAACTATCTATAGATGAGACTGGTAAATAGAGGATCAGTAACAAGGGCAATTATGCCTCACCTGTGTGGAGTCAGCCACAGGTTTCTTGCAAGCATTTCCTTGCAAGCACATAGCAACTGAAGTCATCATAAATGATCTCACCCAACTCAAGTGCTCTGGAGGCAACAAGTGATGGAGGCACTCATTTCACAGGGATTGATGATGTGCAGAACAGAGGAAAGGATATTCAAGCCCAATGGTGCTTTCATCTTTCTTACAATGCCTACTGGAGATGGGTTAATTGAGAAAAATGAGGTGCTGAAACAACTATTAAAAATTGAAAATGCAGAAGAAACATTGTGTGAATGGGGAAAGGCACTCTCATAAGCCTTATGTTGATGTTTGAAAAGCCCATTGGTGGAGGTGGGCTCCCTACCTATAGTTGTTTTCCATGGAAGATGCAGACACTCCTAAAACAAGAGAAGCAGTTAACACTGCTATTGGTTACATGCAGAACTAGGTGGTAAGTCACTATTCCTGAAGACACCAGGTACTTGGATTGCAGAACATGGATCAATTAGGCTGGAGAAAACTAGAAGCTCCTTCTTTAATGGCTGGCCTTCACAGTGCAGTAGAGTGCTATGCAGGTTCCTGGAGGGGAATTGTGACCAACAATCTTACTTAATTATAGACTTCCCCGTATGTTACATTATTGAAATTCTAGGCAAGGTGCACTTAGTGGTGCAATGGTGGCACAGATGTTGTAGATACAACCAACAACTTTCTGATTAGATTTAAGGCCATCTCCAAAGGACACCATTCATACCTGGGACTATTTATTAGCCAGGATAAAAACAGGTAAGTAGAAGATGGTAGGATCCAGTGATGAAGCAACTGTCACTGCCTTCTTAAATGGATGTGATATCCCTATCAAATTTCTTTCTAGGCATTTGTGTGTATGCCCATATATCACTGCTGCTCTCAACTTCAATTGTTCATGGAAGAAAAATTCTTTTATTCCAAGAAAGGTATACTTCAGAGCCTTATAACTAGTCAAACTCCTGAAACTAAATGACAGACATCAAATAAATATGTCCCCCAAAAAGGCTCAGGGGATATTATGGGAGAGACTGGAAGAGCTAGAGGAAGGGGTGTAGCCATCTGCAATGAAGGATTCCCAAGACTCAGAAAACAAATGAAACAAAAAAAACTTGGGAAATAAACAACCTTACAAGTCTAGGAATATTCCTGAAATAAGATTCTAGAGGCCCTTCTTTAAGGTGATATAAGTCACACAAGAGAGCTCTAGGTATCTAGCATTCCCAAGTTGCCAACCATGCTAGGGTGAGGTTCTGGTGACACAGTATACTAAGTCATCGGTGGACCTGTGAGAAACTCCTCATCTGTGCTCTGTAAGTAAACCCAATAATCTCATTGGTTTGCCAAGTTACACTTTGGTGAAATCACTATTTTTGATCTTTCATTGGTGTCCTTTCTGAGACAGCCAGCCATTTATTCATATCCCTCCCCTAAGAAAGTCACAAACAATAATAAAATATATTAAAATTTTGTAAAATATACATGGAAATAATTGTTTTGTTCCTTGGTAAATGCTTTACTAATTGACTGTGTTTGAAAACATTCAACTTTAAGAAGTACAATTTTTCTAAATCATCATATTCTAGGTTTTATTGAAAATTCCTAATTATCTGCTTTCTTAACCATATTTCAAATGGTGAAAATTGCTTCTTTGCATAACTAAACTCTTAATTGTTCTAAATAACTTCAAATTTCAAATCTGATTTTTTAAAAAAAGTATTTAATGGCATTAAGATTATCATTAGTGAATCAGTTACAGCACCATAAAGAATGGCATTCCACCTAGTCTAACTGCAAAATGGAGTGCTCAGTCATGTTGGCTACATCTCCATTGTGTTTAGTTTTGTGACATTCTTGGCTACTGATACACAGAGGATTTAATCACAAATTGGCTCTTCGATGTCCCATGTGCAATGATTAATGTTCTAAAATCACCAATCAAAGGGACTAGAGGATATTAATAGAAAATATTTATGTAAAGTTTTTCTTGTGCCAGATCTTGTGTTTAATAATTACTCTCCATGGGTTGGATTTATGGCTTCCAACTACACCAGAGAGTGACTAAATCAGCCAAACTTGTGAAGCAATAAGGAACTAAACCTGTCTTTCTTCCCTAATCGTTCATATCCCTGCCTGCTAGCCTGTAATGATGGCATAGACTCAGACCATTATTTTGCAAATAGAGAAATAGAAGCCAAAGGAATTCAATGTCATCACAAGCCTAGAGTTCCCAGTGGTGTTTGGATTTGCTGATCTCCAGCTTTGAGCAGTTTTCTCTCTCTTCCATTTGTGTTGGTGAAGGAATCACAGAGGGCTTAAATTATCCTCACAATAATTTCCCGTTTCCTTTCTTCATGTTTAAAGTAAGCAAATGGGGCTTACCTGTACTAGACTGAACAATTCCAGAGTCAACTGTTTGTCCAAGAAGGTCATACTGGTTTAATCGTGATCCATCTTCTGCCACAACCACTGAGCGAGCTGGCTCTCTCGTCCACTCATAGACAACTTCTGCTCTTGTATAAGCATCTACCAAAAGGATGGAAAATACTGATACTTTGTCTCTTTGATTCTCCTAACAAGTTATCATGCGACAATACTTTCATAGTTCCTCTCTCATAGTTTCAGAGAGATAAATAGGAAAAGTAAAGCCCATTTTCAGTAGTTTTCAGAAGTGAAATAAACATTTTGTTTATATGTTCAGTTACCTGTTGGTGCTTGCAATGCATGTGAAGTATTACAAAGGAGAAGGCATGTATAATGGATATAAACAAGGTTCTGATGTTGGGTAATTTAAGTTGTACTGATATGGACAAAATTAGATAAACACATACATATATCATTTCATATAATGCCTTGTGCAATAAAGCTATACAAAACTGGATAAAATGATTCAGAATAAAGAGGGATGTGTTAGATATGGAGTGGAAAGAACAGTCTTAGAGATGACATTTTTACAGAAATGCAGAGAAACAAAGAAAGTGGTGAACCAAGTAGATGTCACAAGGAAGGGTTTGCTGAGTAGACATAGACGTCTGAATTTACTTTCTTAATTGGTTATAGTTATAGAGATTTTTGACATGGTGATGGTGAGTTATATATTGCATATCTATTCTCAGACATTTTCATTACATGATAATTTTAGTTTAGCGATCTCCTCTATGACAGACTGGTCCATACATTTTTAATCCACTTAGATTTTGGTTAGAGAAGAAGAGGAGAGAATGGGGAGAAAAGAAGGAGATGCAGAGAGTGATGGAGAAGGAGGAGAAAGATCACATAGCTTTTCTGTTTTCCAGGTACAGAATATTCATGTCACATAGGATGGAATGCTCTTCTCTTCCTACATGCAAAGTGATACTAAAATTTGCAGAGTATCAGATTAGAAAAAGTAAACTGTACCAGCGTATCTGATGGAAGGGTATGAGTGCAAAAGTTAGCCTTATGATCCAAGCTCCATTCATTGGCCAATAGCCAATTTCTCCATTAGTCACAGCGGTCACAGTCCTTAGTGCCCAAAATACTCTAATACGGCCATGAAACTGTTTTGATGTATTTAAAATTGTATATATAACCTATCCTGGGTCAAATTCATCTTTCTACTGATAGTTATAAACTATAATTCGTATTATGTTTTGAGAACTAGCTCCCAAAGTCAAAATACTTAGGCCCATAGAAATTAAAACATAAGGGCTAGAGTGATGGCTCAGACACAGCTAAAGGAAATTGCCTGTAAAGCCCCAACAACCCAGGTTTGATTCCCCACTACCCTTGCAAAGCCAGATGCACAAAAGGACACATAAATTTGGAGTTCATTTGCAGCGGGTAGAGACCCTGGCATGGCCATTCTCTCTGTCTCTCTTCTCTCTATCTCTCTTACCTTGCAAAGAAATAAATAAATAAAAATATTTTTTTAAAAAGAAACTATAAGCCTTCTTGAGACAGCAATGCCACCAAGGCTTGGGAACTATGCTCAACTGTGTATTTGTCTAAGCTAAAGTATTATGAGGTGTAACATTATGGTTATCTCTTAGATGGAAATGATGTTGCCTTAAAAATAAAGAAAGTTGTGTCTATGAGAGACTGATGCATAAAAATTTAATGTGAGCCCCATGTTATGGAAGTGCCCTATCTTTCCCATCTTCATGTATGAATCAATTAATAATCAGACAGCTCTTTGAACCAATCCTTCTAGAAGTTTGAGAAAAAATAATTTAGTGGGTCATGAGAAAAAAATAAACACTGATCATTTGAAATCTGTCTTCATTTATCTACTTTTCCAGTTAAATTGTGATTGTGTTTACCAGTAAGGAGGGTTTGAAAGTTGACCTTTAAATACTTCCTTAGAAGAGGACCAAGCACACCAGTTTGATAAAGATCATATTACCTTCATATATATATATATATATATATATACATATATATATGTATGTATGTATCTACATCTATCTATGTATCTATGTATCTATCTATCTATCTATATAGAGAGAGCAAAGCTTTCTGAATATAATAAATTCTCTTTTTTTCATCCCAAAAGGCATGCTGAATTTAGAGCAGCACAAAACGATGAAATCCTTAACATTTAAAGGTAGCAAAGGCTGCCTCGTTTCACTGCATTTCACAAATGGTAAACTGAGGCACGAGTATTAAATGACTGGTTAAATGGCACATTACTATTTATTGGGAAAAGAAAAAAAAACAAGTTAGAATGCCATTCATCCCACTTCACTGCAGGCTGTAAGATTTTTCTAGACTAAAACTGTGTAATCCATGCTCCTAAACTGAGGACGGTGATTAGAAGGTGATTCTAGACTTTAGGTCTTTTCAAAACAAGGTAAATATCTTGCTCTTTTACTGTGTTGTTAAACACAAGAGATGCTGGACCAAATCTCTTTGTACCTTTTAGTGGGGATGCTAGTATATTTGTAAGGGAAGAAGAAAGTATCACCATTGATTTCTTTGTCCATATAATGTTGGTGTCTCATGGCTGGCAATATATAAGAAACCTTGATGTGTATGAAAACCCTGTCCTGTAGCACTGGGCAGGTGTGGATCAGGCACCATTCACAGCTGCCATGGACATCTTGTGAGGAATAGCACTGACATGGTGCCAACCAAGTCTAGATTAGAGGAGGCAACTATTGGAAGGCTGGGAAATAGGTGCCAAAGTCTATTGATCCCTCATAATCCACTATTGGCAAAATGATTTCTATGATAACTTAATCGATTTGAGAATTCTTAAGATGGAAGAAGTAAACATTTCTTTAACTGCTTAATCAAAAATTTTATGTTTCAAATGAATTACATCATATAAAAGAAATTTAAAAATAAATAAATAAGAAGACATTTTAAAGAGAGTAAAAGCTTTGGTTTGGGGTCAGGAGAAAATGTCGTGATGGTAAACAAGAGACAGGATTTAGTGTCCCCAGAGGATCTGGTGACTGTCATTTCCACTTGGGCTTTGTGCGTTTTTGTGTTCCCATTTGTGTGAATTTATTAACACTTATTAGCTGAAGTGAGCTCTAAGAGTATTTATAACCGACTGCTCAGAATTCATTTAAATTTATACTCTTCCTCTCACTCTCTTTTTTTTGCAAGGCACATTTTCAGTAGTCATTTAAGAGAACAATCACTTCTTAAGGTCTTCATATATCTGACATTTCCTAGATATTAAGGTCAAGATCATACAGTCAACAATTTATTTTTGTTTGCCTATAAAGGCGGTTCGAAGGGAACAGCTTTGTTGTAGGCGTTGTCTTTGAGTTAAATGGCCTTATGAAGGTGCTTTATCTTTATCCTTAGTTACAGTATAACTTAGACCTAGTGTTGGAAGCTAAAGACGAAGTGGCAGCGACTTTTGCATACCCGCTGTTTATCAGTTACTACAGAAGCGTCAAAAACACGTAGTGCGAAAACTACACTGATATGTTGAAATTACTTTTGGTAATATATAAATAAAACATCCTGTTCTCATTAAGTGTCAATCATCAGGCAAGAAAATGTATTCATTTATAAATAAAACTAAAGTCTGATTCTGTGATAAATGGTATAAAATAACTGGGCAATCGAATCAAGAAGATTATTGAAGCTGTGTGCAAACTCCTATGAATAAAATCATCTAGGAAAGCCCTAAGAGATGAGATTTATGCTGAGATGTGAGTGATAGAAGAATCCAGTCACACAAATTATTGGAGAGAAGTATAACGAGGCAGAGAAAATACCATGCAAAGTCACTGAGTTCAAAGAGCATACCTAATTTTCTCTAACTTAATTTTTTTTTCTGTTATCTGCTATGTGATTTCTTCTCCCAATTTGTTTCCTTCTTTATAAAACATGTTCAACCTTCTTTGGGTTGAAAATGTGCCTACATAAAAGTTCTTCCCAATCTCTACTGAAAATAACACCTGGAACCTTGACTAAGTTGTAAGAATATGCTGATTACGACATTAGGGAAAGCTTTTTTTTTTTTTTTAATATTTTATTTATTCATTTTCAAGCAGAGAGAGAGAAAGAGAAAGAGAGAGAGAGAGAGAGAGAGAGAGAGAGAGAGAGAGAGAGAGAGAGAGAGAACCAGGGCCACCACCTTGTGGGTCTGGCTTATGTGGATACTGGGGAATTGAACCCAGGGACTTAGGCATTGGAGGCAAGTGCATTAACCTCTGAGCCATCTCTCCAGCCCAGGGAAAGCTTTTAACTTTCAGAAAAACACATTTTTTCTTTTTTTTTTAACCATCTATTATCTCTTTTTGTGAAAGCAAGTGCAATGACTGGAGTTTCAACTGCTATCTTGTGAAGATAAAAAACATTCTCAGGACATCACCTTTGCAAAGAGGCTGAATTAATCAGCAATCAACCAACAATTGCTTACACCCACAAGTCCTATACATAGAAATAAAATATAAGCCCTTCCTGTCTTTAGTAATCCCTATTACTAAAATAAACCCTTATAGAATAAATATATAATTCATTGTCTAAATCAGGACTTTTTCAAATCAAAATAAGGTAGAACAAGTAATTCAATTTAGACATATTGATAATTACTAGTGACAGAAAAGTACTGCCTCAGGCAATATATATGTGATATTCTTCCATATAAGGCTTCATGTGAGTTAGATGACACTGTGGACAGGTTTTCATGTATTACTTGCTATGAAAGTAACACATAACACCATCATTGATAGAAATGGAAGTGATATTCAGAAGAAATCATAATAGCCATCATATACAATGTGTCTTAAAAAGAGACAGAATGGGAGAAGACAGTGGTCACCACAGTCATGTTGAGCTGACAGTTTTTGAGAAAATTTAGCCTTGAATTTTCAGTGCAGAATGGAATTTACAAATAGAGGACCTTGTCTTTCCATGACTAGAGTTGTCAGGAGCATAAAGGCCCTTTGATACGGATTTTCTTTTTTTGCTTGCTGTCTTCTTACACAACCACTTCTTTTCTTCTAAGAATCATATCTTAACAAAAATAGTTGCTCAGACTGCCTGTCTAGTGAGAGCAGAAAGCCAGGTTGGTAGTCCAGGAGATGTCTCAGTTCTTGTCTGAAACTCCCCAACAGAAAACCCTGAGTACATTGTCCCCACTCACTGCATGCAGAAGACAGAAAAATCCCAGAAAACCCTGTTCCTCATCCAACTTTCCCTTGGCACCTCAAAAACTGCATTTTCAAATGGTAGAAACCCAGAAAGTGCCACTAAGGGGGTATGTCTACAACACCATCTAAATAATAGGTATACGAATGAATTCCATGGGTAACTACAACTAGAAAAAAAGTTAAGAACTATAATTAGGACAAGTCTTTTCTACACAACTCTCTAATGGACAGACTTCTGTTATTAATAAATATATCTACGTAGCATGGTGGTGCACACCATTAATCACAGCACTTGAGAGGCAGAGGTAGGAGGATTGCTTTGAGTTCTAGGCCAGCCTGGGATTAGAGAGTGAGTTCCAGGTCAGTCTGAGCTAGAGTGAGAACCTACTTTGAAAACAATCTACATATGTTATTTGCACCTAAGAATATCTTTATCTGTGTTGTGTACATATATGGGTGATGACGATGATGGTGGTGTGGGTGTGCTTGTCTTCAAGAGGTGTGTCAAGGTCAGAGGACAACCTTAGGATGTCAGCCCTCTTTTCACTTTGTTTGATATAGGATCTTGCTTCTTGCTGCATATGCCACTGAAAATGTGTGACTCTGTTTCCTACAAGCTTTGGGATTCTCCTTACTCCAGTTCTCCTTACTTGAGGTATGTTGGGGTTAAAGTCACCTGTGCCACTTCTGTGTCTGGCTTGATTTGGTGGTAGGGATGGCTTGCAGAGAGAGTTCCCATAACCTGAGCTATCTGCCCAGCCTCTTACACATGCTCTTATTTCAGATATCAAGTTGGATGATACTGAAGACTTGGCTGCATTTTGCCGAGGTTCTGAGAACCTTGTGTGAGGCTGAATTTAAAAATAATGAAATAAAGTATTTGGAAGAGGAAATTTCCAGACATGATAGCATTGAGGCCCTAGTTATTACTGCTCTTATTTAGATGGACAGTTGAAGAGAGCAAAAAGATATGAAAAAATGAAATATAGAAGTAACTTCCTCAATGTTACTCCAGTATCCCAGGAAATTCAACAATCACTGATTAAATGGGATTTCATCAAGCTAAAAAGCTTCTGTACAAACATACCACACACAGAGCCAACAAAACAGCATCAAACTGGGAGAAAATCTTCACCAGTTACACCACAGACAGAGGGCTAATGTCTAGAATCTACAAAGAATTCAAAAAATTAAGTAATAAAACCTCAAACATTCCACTAAAAAACGGGTCAGTGAACTGAACAGGGAATTCACAGAAGGAATTACAAATGGCTAGTACTCACTTAAAAATGTTCAACATCCTTAGTCATTAGAAAAGTGCAAATCAAAACAAATATGAGATACCACCTTACTCCAGCTGGGATGGCAATCATTAAAAATTCTAACA
>PVHP010030993.1:0-21254 GCA_004024765.1 Zapus hudsonius | reverse complement strand
CACACATCTTAATCATCTGTGTTGCTGTCATTACCAATTCACATACAACAGCTGCTAGGACTGGCAGATGTGATTCCCAACAAAACAAGAGCAGACAAATGGCATTCAGAGGACAGAAAAATAATAAGCTGTACTCAAGATTAGTACTGGTCACAGCCTTTTCCCTACACAAATCACAATACTGTAAGATGGGGGGGGGGTGCACACAAAGGTACACGAAGGCAAAGAATACCATGAGTGGCACAGACCAAAGACCTTGGACTGATCACACCTATCCTTTTGCTCTCCTTCAGTGATGAGGGCAATTTTGCCATCTAACAACAATTCCTGAAGCAAGTGAGGGGCACCAGGTGTACAAACTAATTCATTTTGCAAAATACGAAAGACAGGGGAGGGGTGGCCAGAGAAGGGGCAATTTATATATAATTCAAACTATATACAGCATTTATAACTGGAATGCAGCCCATCCAAAACTGGCTTTGTGAAACAATTAGGCCTTATGATTTAATAGTTAAAATTATAACAAGTGTAATAATACAATAGATTTACATTGGAAGCAAAATCCAAGGGGTGTTTTATATTAAGTGTTTACTGTGCTGTTTCAATTTAAAAATAATTTTGCTATATAATTTTGCTACAACTGAGGTCTATGTATAAAATGTCCTAATAGATACAGATATTTACCTTTGGTGAGTTGAAGGCTGTGTTGTGATTTCTCTAAACTGTAGGCAGAATGCCAGGGAGATGTGCACATGTGGGAAACGCAAGCTGAGGTCATCCAAGAGATGTGCATGTGAGGTGACATGTGAGGGAGCTACTTGGAAAGTTCAAGTATCCCAGAACCTAAAACAGGTGACAGGAAGGATGGTGACAGGGAATGGAATGCCAATGCGGCAGTAAAACTGGTCAAAAACAGCGCCAGGATGGACAGAGGGACAGAGGGACGGAGGGACAGGGACTGGAAGGCTCTCCTTCACACCCCATCTTCCTTTCTGATTGTCCAAAATTCTTTAAGTTTGCCTTACTAGTTAAAAAGCATCATGTTGTTAATCTTGAAAAATAAGTATGACCATCACAAATTACCTTTATTTTCTCCATCTGACTGTGTTCTCATCCCCTATTAATTCTTGAAGTTATTGTTAGATATAAAAAATGTTTTACAATTCTTCAAAATTTGCAAATATCCTCCTATTTTATTTTGGGCTGTGTGATTTAAGTGAAGCATTGTTTCTCTATGGTCATTTTCAACACTTGTTTGTTGTTGCATTTTTAAACTGTGTTTTAGAATAGTTTTCCATTGCAGAAAAAAATTATGAAGAGAATTTCCATATACTTCATAGTCCCTTATTAACATTTCACACTAACACAATATATTTGTTGTTAACAACCAGCTAATTTGGACACATAGTCTTGGAATGAAGCCTGTGGTTCAGTCACTTTCTCCTCCTTTGACTCAATGTACACTTTCTGTTCTAGGAGCTCATCTGCAGGATTACATTATATTTGGGTCCTCTGCTCTGTTAGCTCTTCTTGGAAGTCATAGTCTCTTAATCTTTCCCTATGTTGGATGTCCTGAAGTGTCTTGATGATACTGTTCAGATATTTTATAATGTCCAACAATTGAAGCCTAAATCTCCCAAGGAAGAAGAGTAACATAAATTAGTAAGGTAGTATTCCTGCTTCTTTTTTTATTGAAGCACATTTTTTTTCATTTTTATATTCAGCCATTCAGAAGGAAGTTACTATGCTCAGTTCACATAGAATGAATGAATGAAGTCCTACCTTTTGAAGACAGCATATCTGAGTAAATTATTTGCAACTCTTCACCATGAGAGATTTCTCTCTTCTCCCTCACTTATTCAGTCATTCATTTCAATGTGAACTTTCCGAGTGCACTTCCTTAAGAAGTACATTTCAAGGATGATTAAAGCATATTTGTGATGGGCACTTTAATTTTTTTTAAAAAATTATTTATTAATTAATTAATTAATTTATTTATTTATTTATTTATTTGAGAGAGAAAGAGGCAGATAGAGAGAGGGAATAGGTATTCCAGGGCCTCCAGCCACATGCACCCCAGACACATGTACCACCTTGTGTATCTGGCTTTATGGGGGTTCTGGGGATCTGACTCTGGTCCTTCTGCTTTGTAGTCAAAGGCCTTAACCACCAAGCCATTTCTCCAGCCCATTTATGGGCACTTTTTAACCCTTGTCAAATAATTCCAGTGTCAGATACCTATCAGTACTGTCAGCATTATTTTGTCCCATTCATCAGCACATTTTTCGTGTGTATATAGTATTATACTAAAGGCTTTTGTTCAGAAAAATATCACTTGTCTATTCCTTACTATGAGGCATACACATTTTTCTTCAATAAATATACAAAGTTTTCATGAATGTTTATAAATACAATACTTAGTGTTTTTTGATTCATTACTGGTATATAATTTCACAGAAGGTACAACTATAACCATACTTTAATAGGTTAAGTATTTTACATCTAGTTTGGGGTTTCCTGCCACAATCATTATTTTTTTCTGTTGGTCAGTGGTTTTTTTTTCTTTCTTTTTGGCTTAGCAAATATTTTATGTATAGTCTTTCATTTAATAACACTACAGTAACCCAACAAAGGACTTTTCCCCCTAAGTTTTGGTTGACTCTCTTCCTACTCTTTCTTCCCCCTTCCTCTCGGGTATTCCTCCTACCTTATTTTTTTCTTTAGTTTAATCACCCAACTTGTCATGTTCTTGACTCTTGGTGAAAAGGTAGATTGTTAAAAGGTCCTTTTATTATAGAAATGTAATAATTTCATGTAATGATTGATTTTTGTATGTAGCTTGATTATTATGTTTATTATGTTAGGATATTCTGGGTCCTGATTCATTCTTTTATTTTAATAAATAATCACTTTGTGTTGGTCTGCCATGCATATATGCCTTCCCCTTATGGACTGTAGCTCCAGAAGTAGTCTCTGCTCCCTTTGTCTAGTGCTACCACAGTTCCTCCCAGGGTGTGTTCTGTTTTTTCCCAGGTAAAGAAGGTGTGTGGTGGGGGAGGGTGTGCACGTTTACAGTCCTGGATGCCAAGTAGCTCTCACAGGGCCCACATATTGGCCAGATACTTCTTTAAAGCATAAGGAAGTCTTCCACTAAATGACTAAATTTGGTTCTAGAACGAAGCCACTAGATATGGCTGGCTTTTTTCTTTTCTGAGTATCTTAGGATGTGGAGAAGAAACGTGGGTCCGTGAGGACCATGGTGCTTACTGTGGCTGTGTGGATGTTACCATTTCTACCCTCCTACTCACACTCCACTCTCCATGGCTCTCGGCATCAAGTGTGATGGGCCACTTTCTTAATTCACTCCTTTTAACTTGTTGTACCTATTCACTTCAGCAATTCTTTTAGAAGAAAAGGAATCTCAGGCCTAATGGTGATAGACTTATTTTTTCTGGGCTGCATAGTTTTTATGATGCTTTAATTAATTTCTCTGGCAAGGATGTTAGGCTCTTCTGATGTCAGAGAGGTCTCCTTTTGATTCACAGGAGGAATGAGAATTGCTGGCATGTCTCCAGTTGATCCACTAGAGATCAGGAAATGCCAAGTATGAATGTTGTCTCTTGTTGGGAGATGGTATTTGACGTTGTGCTGCTATGATATTCCCTCAGTCCTGGAATGCCAAGTAATCCTAACTTATTCCTAGCATATTTCAGATTTTTCTCTTGATTTTCTTTTCACCATTTTCAAAGTTTAAAGTATGATTGGAAGACAAGAGAAGAGAAAATGGATCTATGTCCTCTTTCTTGCATTAGAAGTCTCCAATGACTTTCTAAAGGATAATTTTACATACAAATTATAAACTGTACTTTTGTTTCTGAAATGTGCTGGCCTGAATAAACTGCATTTCCTTAAATAGTCTGCACAGTTAAAGCTGGTAATGTGCATTATTGTTACTCTGTTCATTTCCCACAATTTGTGATGTTACATATATAATTGCATAATATGCACCTAGGGAAGAGAGATGGGCCAGCTTTATTGTTGCTGTTTCTCCTTTCACTTTCAAAGCTTTGAAAATAGTATATGTGAATATATTTCTCAGAGAAAGCACTCTGTGACAGCATTACCTTTAACCAGAATGTTAAGTCAAATGCACATGACAGTGGCCAGCACTGCTGTTATACTTGCTTTGAACATGAAGGACAATGGTAAATAATAATTATGTATAGTTATTATGCAGTAAAAGACTCTTTATTTACTCACTTGGCATGAAAATTGTCCCTGATTAAAAGTACTATTGAAATTACTCATCTATATTTCTTGGTGCATCCACCATTATGATTTTGTATTTTGTTCTGAGGCTACAGTATTATATATGGTAGTTAAGAAATACAATGTAAGCTTGCCATACAGAATGGATGCTTGAGTTCAGATCCCAGAATCCATGTACAAACCCAGCTAGTATTGCAGGTGTCTTTTCCCAGCATGCATATGACAAATGGTAGGTGAATGCCTCAAACAAGGTGGAAAGTGAGGACTGCCCTCTACACATGTGTTGTGCCATGCACACCCATGCACACAAAAAAAGTTAGCAAAAAAGAAATCAGATGCAATTGATCACACTCTTGTTCCAAAATTTACAACCAATCTAGTTTGAAATATTTAAGTTCCATAACATATTACCTATCCTTTATATTTATGTTATCATATGTAGGAAGTGTTGAATGCAGTATCTAGTGCATGTTACGTGATGAATGCTATTTTTGTCATTTAAATATTATTCCCATCCAAATTCTCATATTGGAAATAAGTGTGGTCAAATTTCCCATTGGGAAGGACAATTAGCTGTAAGCTCCTGAGAACTGGCATTTAAAGTTGCCAATTCTCTGTTGAGAATTCCTTGTGGTTTGTTCTATCTGTTAACATGATTCAATGAAGAACTAAAACATTCCATCTAATTACTTGTTCGATTTAGTTTGTTTCTAATTAATGAAAGTTTTACCAGAAGTGATCTACATTAATCAACATTATAGCTACAACCAATTATAATACCCTCTAAAGTCAAAGCAATTCATAGTGTAAGGTTCTGCAGGTCAGGTAAAAGTTATGACTATTTGCTTGAAACTTTTATGTTCAATTAGGTGGATATTATGTAAACACTAAAATTTTATTGAATTATAGATATGTGTGCAAAATGGGACAGTAATAATTTATTTTAAGCAAAACCACAAACTACGTATGTCTTATTTACACACTTTATAATAACCAATATATAATTAATTAAACTAATGTACATTTTTAAGCTATCATATTAATGCTTTTCTTAGGCATGCTGAGAGGTTCAGTGCCCATAGTCTTTGAGGTTTCTATCTCATCTTACCTAGTTGATAAAAAAAACCTCTCATAGTAGACAATTTAAGATGATAATTATATGTCTTATTATGTGCTTTTTTTCTTGGAAGCAAGCTGCAAAGGGAGAAGTTATGTGTGCGTCATTACTAATAAGCACAATCAAGCCTGGCTCTAGTCATTTCTGTATGGGAGGTCTTATGTCACATCAGTTTGGTAGGAGGAACATGTTCTGTGGAATTTAACCATTGAGTGATGAAAGTAAAAAAAAAAACAGTGGTGTCTATGGCAAGAAATTCCACTGCTAATCTGTGAAGATTATATGTAATAATTTATCTAAATGCTTCAGAGTGTAGTGTTACAAATTGTGGAGTACTTAAGTGACTTAATATGTACAATGTTTGTACATTCTTTGACCAAAAGTTTACTAAGTACACTCTGTGTTTTACTATTAGAAGAAAATAATTGAAACCAATCAACTAATGGATAATTCTGTACAGTTTGGATTATTTTGATGTCTTTTGATATATTCTATAGTATTTCAGCATATTGAGGATAGCTTTAAAGAACTTGAGTGGCATTATGGATATTTTTGTAGTAGTCATGTTTCAGATTAATAGATGATTTATGAGGTTATTCAGTGACTTAAAAGAACACATTAGATATTTGATATTACAAATCAATAATATAGGCAAACATTTATAGTTTTGATGTATTACAGATAATTTATACAGGATCGTTCAGGATCATTTATCACATGCCAGTTATGGGAATTTATTATCTTTATCAAAAAGTTGTGTCTGCTTTCAAATGTATATCTATGAATGCATAGGTATATGCTTTTATCTTAATCTACCATTTTTATTTCTAAACAATCATATTTCTAAACTTTTGTTCTCCTTTGCAAAATCAGAATCTCATTCTTCTTTTTTTTCTCAATTCTACTTTATAGCCTAGCAGGAAACTTTTTCCCTGAATCAATCTTTATCAACTATAAAAATGGTTATTGAGCCAGACATGGTGCATCATGCTTTTAATCCCAGCACTTGGGAGGCAGAGGTGGGAGGATCACTGTGAGTTGGATATTAAGCAAGGACTGGCTTTGTGATCCAGGAACATCATGGCTATGGGACCATGTTAAAGAAACTCTTGGGCATGTGCATGATATTACACAGCAAGAGTGCTGTCAAGGAAAAATTCACCTAATAGGTAAAAAGACACACAAACTGAAATGTGAAGACCCACTGAATGTCGGAAATGAGCATTAACAATATGTTTAATAAATCATGAATTATTGTTACCCTGGGATAATATATAGGAATGCAATTTAATTAACTATGGAAATATGCAATTACATGACTGTTATAGACAGCTCCACATTACTAGGATGAACCTCCAAACCAGACATAGTTTATAAGAGGAAGGAGTTTATTTCAGTCTATAGTTCCAGGGGAATTTCCATCTATGGTGGAAAAATCTGGTTTCCATTCAAAAATCTAAGCAGAGAGATCACCATCCAGCAAACACCAGAAGCAACAAACATAAAACCAAGCAGGACTCCCAGAGTTCACTCTGAAAAACTTTGGGCTGGAATTCAGATCCACCCCTAGTGAAATTTTAGGATTGGACTCCAGGATCTGCCCTCTGTGACACCTCCTCCAGTCAGTCAGATGCCTGAGTCAATGGGGGACATGCATTCAAAATACCAAGTGACAATCCTAAAACATCTATACAATCGAAATAAAGTCACTAAAGAGAATGTAGTGTATGATTTCATTCATGGAGTTGATTAGTGTAATATATTTATTAAGTAGAAGGATTGGCTCACCTAGAGCAAGGTTTCATGGGGAACAAATGCAAGTATTTCTGAAAGGATATAATGATCTAATGCTAAAGGAAATTTAAATTTACTTAAAATAGGCTTAAAATAATAAAGATTCTGATTATCATGTAATTGGGTAGACTCTTTCCTACATAAATATTCTTAAAGATATTCTTATTGATATATAGATACGCTATGAACTTAATGATTTTTGTCGCCTCAAAATCCGTATTTTAAAAACATTTATCACCAAACGAGGGAGTAGTAGAAGTTGAAGCCTCTGAGAGGCTGTGTGAATTAGATAGACAAGCCTATTTGGATATTTCATAAATAGATGATTGGCAAAATGTAGATTATTTGTCTTACTTAAGTCTTTTAATGATCAGAAACACTGAAATCAACAGAGTGGAAGAGAGCCTTTGAAGAAAGAGCTGACATTATTTAGTGTCTTTTCCTAAACATAAAATTAGTTTACTGTGGTCATAAGACCAATGATTGGTAACCTGTGAAGGAAAACAAACAAACAAACAAACAAAAAAGCTTTGACAGGCTTCAAGTAATGGAAAAACCAACCACCAACCACAGGGGTTGAAACAGTTTAGGTCTACTTTCTCACACTGAGGACTCAGAAGCTTTAGCTAGGTTCTGGTCTGTGAGCCTCAGGAATGTTTTGTCTATCATGTTTCCAAGGTGGCAGCTAAGGCATCGGCCCTCATATCTATGTGTAAGTCAGAGGAAGGTAAAAGGGGGAAGACTTATCTAAATTAGGTGCATTTATCTTACTTAATCAAGCAGTCAAGGTTTGCTGGCACTCCTCCAGCTCTCTTAGGCCTTATTGGTCTGAACTACATTACATGTTTTATTTTACATGAGGGCCTGGGAAATTTGGGAGCAGGAGCACTACTATGGGGTTTATTACCCCCACCCCTGCCTGGGACTGTGCACTTTGCTGCTTTGCAGATGTCATTTGAGCAGAAGGAAGTAGGCAACGTGAGGCAGGTCACTCACAATGGCTCCAAAACTCTGGAAGGTATTTATATGTTTTCAGATTTGAGAAGTCAGTTAAAAGGAGCAAAGCATACGGTTAGCATGCATAGATCCTGGGATCAGTCCTCATCTCAGAAGAAAGAGAAGATGGAAAAAGAGAAGGGCAAGGGAAAGCCATTTATAAATGATATCTACAAGATGGTCCTTTTAATTTTCAAAAGAATGTAATGTATGTAATATATATATGTATTTATTTATACATGAAGATTTTTTTGTGTTAAAAGTGTCAATGTTCTCTAAATCCACTTTATTTTACATACTGAACTTAGGCTGTATTTAAAAATGACGCCAACATACTCCACTGGATGAGCTTTTGCGTGATTTTAGGAGACAGTTCAGATAATTACAGGCGTTGGTGAGATCATCAAGAATCTTAGTGTCTCAAAGGAACAGAGCACAGTACTGAGAGTTACCTAAAGTGGGGAAGTGGGCAAGGGGCACCAGGGGGCTTCTTGCTCAGCTTATGTGTAGCTTTCCTTGGGAAAGTATAAATTGTAGAAAGAGACATGACTCCCACCTATTTATGCCTCCACAGTGACAAAGGAGCTGAAAAGATAGTGGGCAGCATATGATATTGACGGAAGAGCTACCTTTTACCTAACTCTTCCAGGATTCAGATTTTGTGGCCCTTAGAGAAAATGAAATCTGTCTACTGAATGATTGTATATTTTATTAGACTTGAGACACAAAGTATATTCCCTCCCGTTAAAAAAATACAAAATCCTTCGTGTCCCATTGGTGTGTATGTATATGAATTGCCAAGCTCAGTGGCTTTGTTTTGGGAGCCTGGAGGCTGTGTGGCTGATGCTGCCTCTGGGGTTTCAGTGCTTTACAAGCAGTCTGGTCCATCCAAGGCTTTTTGCTTTACTGCTATTTTGAAAATTCCATAATCATTTATAGTTTTAATTAATGCTTAGTCATAATGACATTTAACTTAAAGGCAATTTTACATTAGACACACTCTGGAATCTAAAGTGGTGACCTTCATTCATGCCTGATAATAAAAGAAGCTCCCTAGTCGCTGACAGTACTTGAAACTGGCTCCAGAGTTCATGAACAGAAAAGGCCACTAAATCTGGCATAAGATGGCTTCTTTTTATTTAATGTCACTTGATTTCCTCTTAACTTATTGAGGCAGGGATTTCTCAATCTTCTTTGAAATTTTAGACAGGTGTAAGGTCAAATTCTAAACAATGGCTTTCTTGGCTGCCGTGCTGACTAGGCCTTATTTATTACTAATATAAAGTAGTAGCATGAGGTACGATGCATAGGTACACAGAGTGATGCAGGCAGAGAGAATGGGGCTGTGTCTATCATTGCTTCAAATGCTTTAGCATGTGTGACTATAGCCATGACCACATTTTTAATTAAAAATTCAAAATAACTATAACTCCATCCTTAAGCACCCCAGGGCTCTCTCTGTCTTGCTTATCCCTGAGGAACATCTGGATTTAGTATTTAGGAATCATTATATTAGTGAGCTGAGAGCTGAAGAGTCAGTGCAAGGATTAATTCATATCCAGGAGTCAAGCTTATTCATTTTGGGGCTACTGAAGTGGACACAGGTCTTTTCAAAGAAGACCACCATAAAAATTCCTTCCAGGTGTCAAGCCAGTTTAAATATATATATATATATATATATATATATATATATATATATATATATATATATATATATAATATATATATAAATATATATTATATATATAATATATATATTATATAATTATAAATATATATAAGCATCATTTCAGAAAGTGTCAAAAGAAATACCAATGAAACCATAGCAGAAATTTCTGACTTTTGAAACTGTCTCATTTGTCATGACAGAATTTCCACCATTTTATTCTTTCTAAAATATGCCAAGAATAAAGCTATTGTATTTCTCTTTTATGCTGACATTTAAGTGGTATTTATGAGCAAATGCATGCAAGCTTTTCTTCCTTATGTAGAAGAATCAATTTCATCGCTTTACTATTAATATGATTATGGAGATGTAAATTAAAATTTTAATGTAAGGATACTGGAGCCACAAGGAAGCTTCTCCAAATGCAGATATTTTATGTCAAATTGTGTAACAGGACACAAGTACTTAAGTCCAAGTTCCCTTCCTCCTTGAACCTGTAAAGATGTTGCACCTAAAAAGGTAAAAAGAGATGACAAGTAAAGATGTGTTCACCTACAGTCTACAGAAGAGCATTTTCAATGGAGCCCAGAGCAACTCTGGAATGAGTGATACTTCTTAAAGATGAGAGATGGGCTTATATGGGCTCTATATTTGATAAGAGAGAAAGAGGCAGATAGAGAGAAATATAGAGAATCAGTGTGCCAGGAATGTTAGCCACTGAAAATGAACTCCAGATACATATAACACCTTATGCATCTGTCTGGCTTTGTGTGGGTACTGTGGAATTGAACTTGGGTTCTTTTGCTTTGCAAGCAGGTGCCTTCAACACTGAGCCGTTTCTCCAGCCCAGGAGCTATTAGCATTTTGCTGGCCAGGCTAGAGAATGGGATGAGATATGACTTTTCAAAACCTTTTTGTTCTTGTCCTTCTCAGAAAATAGCTCACTAGCCCAGCTTTCTTAGAGAAGAATGTCTATACTGTAAAAGCCTATCAGCGGGAGACTCCAAGGAAGACCACTCAGACACCAAAATGGCAGTAAGGAAGGAGCCTTTATTAGCCAGCTGGTGACTACACCCGGGACTCGGGAGCCAAGGTGCAGTATTTGATTTCATTTGCAGGGCTCTTATTTATACAGAAAAACCATAAGATTTTGTTTTCCAACTTCATAGTCCAGTAATTTCAGCCTTACAAAAGGCCAGAGTAATTTCAGAAGAACAGGAACTTCTCAAGATTCTATCCCACCCCCAACATGGTCCCAGCAAGCAGTTAATTTCAGAAGCAGAAGAATGCGTTAAGCAATAGCCAGGGAAACATTTTCGTCTTGCATCACAATTGCTGACAAAAGGGGTTGGGGGGACCGGTCCTCTCAGACAAGTAACATTTTCTTCCCTCAAACAGGTCTCCTCTCAACTACATGCAACAGGCCATACAGAGTATAAAAGATGGAGTCATTCTTTCTTGCCCATTCAGAGCTCTGCCACATTCTCCATTGGTTCTATGTATATGAGCCCAACTGTAGACTCATCTTCCAAAGGTATAAGGTGATAGCTCCCCTGCAAGACCAGACCTTTACAGCATTTATACGTCTCTGGATATAATTTGTCAGGCAATTACTTAGACGGGGTCCTATAGTAAAACCAAATAATAGCAAAATCAATGGCCCAGAAGCTCAAGTTAAAAATGTTGTTAACAATGTGGTTAACAATGTGGTTAGCCATGGTAACCAGAATAAGGACTAATGCCAGTTATCACCTTCTTGTCTCCTCTTCTCTCTTTCCTTTAGATTATTGCTTACCATAGTTAGATAGATAGCTGGGTCCATTGGTCCCTCTATATACATATTTTTCATACCTTCCACATTGCTTCCCAAATAGTCGTACAAGTTTGCAATCCCTTCAGCAGTGAATGAGGGTACTTTTAGCCTGCATCCTCAATCTATCATTGTTAGATTTTGTTTTTAGTGATTTGCATTCTGACAAGAGTAAGGTGGAATCTAATTGTTGTTTTGATTTGCATTTCCCTGATGATTAATTTTGATGAACAATTTCTTTAAAGAGAATTGGCCATTAGTGTCCCCTGTTGAGTTTAGTGACCCATTTTTTCAGAGGGCTGTTTAATTTTTTATTATTTAATTTCTTGAGTAATTTATAAATTCTAGATATTAGACCTCTGTCTGTGGCAAAGAATATCGCCCAATCTGACGGTGGTCTATTAGCTCTGAATATGGTATGTTTGTCTATACAAAAGCTTTTTTGCTTGATGAGAGCCTATTATTTAAGTGATTGTTACTCTTCTGGGATACTGGAGGTTTGTTCAGGAAGTTGTTCCCTACTCCTGTCTTGTGGAGAGTTCCCCCTATTTTTCTTCCAGGGTTTTCTGAGTTTTAGGTCTTATGTTGAGGTCTTTGATCCATTTAGAGTTGATTTTTGTGCACAGTGAGAGGAGTGGGTCTAGTTTCATTTTTTACACGTATTTATCCAATTTTCCCAACACCATTTGTTGAAGATACTACCATTTCACCAAGGAACATTGTTGGCACCTTTGTCAAAGATCAAGTAACTGTAGTTACTTGAGCTAAGAGCAGGCTTTTCAGTTCTGTTTCATTGATTTGTCCATCGATTTTTATGTCAGTAGCATGCTGGTTTTGTGACTATGTCTTTGATGTATATGTTTAGACCAAGAATGGTGATACCTCCAGGAGGAAATTTTTTCTTTTGGCTACCAGAGGCTTTGTGTCATTCCCAATAAAATTTTGAGACCACTATTTTCTATGTCTGTAAAGAATGAAGGTGGAATTTTTATTGGCATTGCATTGAATCTATATATTACTTTTGGGAAAATTGCCATTTTTACTATATTAATTCTGCCTATCCAGGAGCATGGAAGATTTTTTTCTATCTTTTCATGTCTTCCTCAATTTCCTTCTTGAGCATTTTTATGTTTTCACTAAACAAGTATTTCATATCCTTCGCTGTATTTAATTTTTTGAGGAGGCTATTTGAAACGGGACAGTCTAGCTGATTTCTTTTTCTGTATGCTCATCATTTGCATACAGTAATTCTACTAATTTTTTGTGTTAATTTTGTATTTTGCCACTTTGCTGAAGGAATTTATCATCTTCGGTAAATTACTGGAGCTATTCTTCAGGTCTATTATGTATAGGTTCATGTCATCTGCAAAAAGGGATAGTTACTTCACCCTTTCCAATTTGTACTCCTTCACTGCAATGACTTAAATGACCATGTGGTTCTTGTGGTTAAGTTTATTAATGTGGTGGATTACATTAAAAGATTTCAATATGTTGAACCATCCCTGCATCCCTGGGATGAAGCCTACCTGATTAAGATGGATAATACTTTTGATGTGTTGTTGGATTTGGTTTGTTAGGATTTTGTTCAGAACTTTGCATCTCAGTTTGTTAGGCATATAGGTCTATAATTTTCATTTCTTGTTGAATCTCTATTTGTTTTTAGTATTTGAGTGATGGTAGCTTCATAGAAGGAGTTTGAATGCATTCTCTGTTCTCCAATTACATGAAAAAGCTTCAGAAAGTGTAGTTTCAGTTCTAGTGTGGCAGGTTTGGTAGAATTTGACTGAGAATCCATAAGGTCCTAGACTTTTCCTTTTGGGGAAGTTTTAGATTATATTTTCAATCTCAGTAGAGGTGATAAATTTATTTAAGAGGTTTATATGATCTGCTCCAAGTCTGTATACTTTTCTTTAAATTTCATTATGTCAATCTTCCATTCAGCTGAGTAGAATTCTATCATGTAAATATACCACAACTTTGATAACCATTTGTCTATTGATGGGCATTTGGGTTGATTCCAAATTTTAGTTATTATGAATTGAACTGCAATAACATGGTTGATTTCTGGAATGATACATTCATTGTTTAATTACATATTGTTCAGTCACCAATAGTTGGTGTATTTTGTGTTGTTTCTCTCATTGCTAATTTCCAACTTTAATATGCTGTGGTTTGACATGATACAGGGGGCAAGGTCAATCTTCTTGAATTTATTGAGGAATATTTTATGTCCTAATATGTGATCTATTTTGGAGAAGGTTATGTGGGCTTCAGAGAAGAATGTATATTCTGTAGACTTGAGATGGAATGTTCTGTAGACATCTGTTAGGTTTAGTTATTCTATGGTTTTGTTAATATCTATTATTTCCCTGCTGATCTTCTGTTTGGATGGTTTGTTTAGAGATGACAATGGTGCATTAATTCTCCTACTATGATGAAATTGGAGTTTATTTCTGTTTTGTGTTTGAGTAAGTTTTGCTTTATGAAATGTAGTGCATCTGCATTTGGTGCATACATATTTATGATAGTGATATTCTCTTGTTGGATTGTTCCCTTGACGAGTAAGAAGTGTCCTTCATTGTCCTTTTTAAATACTTTTGGTTTGAAGTCTATTTTGTCAGATATTAATGGAGCCACACACACTTTTTAAATTTACATTTTCTTGAAAGATTATTTCCCATGCTTTCACCCTGAGGAGGTTTCTGTCTTTGGAGGTGAGGTGTGTTTCTTGAAAGCAGCAGATGGAAAGTTCCATTTTTCTGATCCACCCTGTTAGTTTGCCTCTTTTTATGGGAAATTTAAGTCCATTAATACTTAAAGTTACAAATGTGAGGTTTACTTTAAGCCCTTCCACGGTGGATGGTTTATGGGGGTTGATGAGCAAACTAATTTTGGTTATTATGCTCATCCTCTATTGAGCTCGTGAGATTGGTTGTTTGACTCTTCTGTGTGGAATATTTCCTGAAATATCTTCTGTTAGTGTGGCTTTGTGTTCATATGATCATAGAGCTGGCTTTCATCATGAAACATTTCCATTTTTTCATCTATTATGAGGGATAGTTATGCTGGGAAAAGTAGTTTGGTTTGGAAGCCTTTATTATTTAGGCCTTGAAGAGTATTTTTTAAAATATTTTATTTAAGAGAGAGAGAGAGAGAGAGAGAGAGAGAGAGAGAGAGAGAGAGAGAGAGAGAGAGAATATGGGCGCACCAGGGCCTCCAAGCCACTACGAATGAACTCCAGACACAAGCGCCCTCTTGTGCATCTGGCTGTATATGGGCACTGGGGAATTGAACTCTGGTCCTTCTGCATTGCAGGCAAACGCCTCAGCCGCTAAGCCATCTCTTGAAGAGCATTTTTATAGGCCGTTCTGGCCTTCATATTTTCCAATGAGAAGTCTGAGGTAACTCTGATTGGATTGCCTTTATATGTGATGAGTTGTTTCTCTCTTGCTGGTTTTAGTACTCGTTGCTTTCTATGTTTAGCATTTTACCTAAGATATGTCTTGGAGAGTAGAACATCTCTTTTAAATACAGTAAAATAAACTACTGCTACAATTATAGTGAAAAGGCAAAAGGAAAAATGAGGCGAAAATATGTATGAACAGTTATAAAATATGCAAATGGGGGAGTCAGCTGAATTGTGCTGTGTTTTATGCTGGTGCTGGGTCTGAACTGCCTGTATTGTCCTGTCACAATGATCTCATATCAGTAGCTACATTTTTGTGAGTACCATGGGCTTCTACTCTCTTCAGTGTGTGTGTAATGCAGATATGTCCCAAGACTCAACAGAAAAAATCTAATGTTTTAGCTAGTTCTAGCTAGTGGATGTCTTCCAAGTACATGGGGAAGAAGAGGAAGCCACCTCAGCACTGATTTTTTTCTTTCTTTTTTTTTTTTAGCACTGATTTTTTTTTTACTGTCAGTTTTATCTACTTTCAAAACCAACTAAGCAACAATCACTGTGCTATAGGGATGCAGTGGTGGATGTTGAGTAATCCACTCTAGCTTCAGAGTCATTGGGCTCTAAGTCAGTAATAGCCAAGGCAGATGGGGGCTCCAGAGTTTGAGCTCTTTGCTGATTCCTGTCTCAGGGCTATGAAACCCTACAGTTATTTTCATGTGAGGAAGTCTGCTCCCAGACTTTTCCCAGAACTCTTAATACCCTGGCCTGAGTCTTCTACCCGCTCTTTGTGGCTTATCAGTGATTTGCCTCCTTACTTTGCTTCCTCTCTCATTGGGAGGCTATGAAGATTGACTTGAGGCTTTCTGATTTTTAACTGTTCCCCCATTTCTCCCCTGTACCTCCTGGTTTTAAACAATAGGATCCCTCCCAAATGGTTCCAAACATTGATTCTTTTAGCTGAGGGTACTGTTTTCTGCTGCTGAGCTTTTCACTGGAGTTGTCACTGTTTCAGATAGGCCTGCAACAGGATTAAAGGCTGAGAGTTTGGGAGTGGCCTTGGCTAGAGCTATTTTTGGCTTTGCTTTCTTTTTCTAAGCGCTGCACTCTCCTGTTTCTTTATACTTTCAGGTTCTCTCTCTCTGCCTCTTTCTCATTTTTGATAATTCTAATATTCCTTTATTATATCACAGAGAAGTTTCATCAAGTCTGCCAATTAAAAAAAAACAGGGTTGGAGGAGGGTGGTTGTATCAGGATACTTCTTCCAACTACCCCACTGAGGAGCTCCCTCCATAGAATGAGGACAGAGAAGGATTTTAAGAGCATAACCTGAGAGAAAATTTGACCAGTATTCTCTGGGTTTATAAAGTTTTTAATTAATGAAAAAATGTTTTTTAAATAAAAAAAGCTATCTATCCTTATTTGAAACATAATACTTTTGATTACCAGTAAGTAAGTTGCATAAATAAATTTAGAACATAATGTCTTTGATAAAAATAATGTACAAAATCTCTCCCCCTGTTTTGTGGCTGTTTGTTTCATAGTGTCATGTGTTCAGCTCTAGGAAAACTACAGGACATCAAAGCTGAGTGTCCTCTCTGTACATTGGCTTTCGCAAGGAAAAAATAAAATTCTCTAGTAAGTTATTAAAATAAAACCATTGTGGGGCAGATAGAGCAGGTAACACTCTGGTAGGTGATATCTTCATTTGCCCTCATCTATTGCAGTCATAGGCAGATCGAGAGTCACAGGTGCCATCAAGCTACCATTAGCTTCTTTCTTCAGCTGTTAGAAGTCACTTCTATGCATCCAGTGGTTGAAATGTTTTGATAAAGTCATTGATGTTCATAAGAGAGGAAAATTAAAATATTGATAGACCACATGTGATATTCTTCTGCCACTCATTGGTTGGCAAATAAGAAAGCACATTTTGTTAAGTTTTTTTTCTAGGTAAATAAATCCAGGGGTTAATCTTGGGAAACCCAATTTTCATGCCCTTTTACAGGGAAAAAAATCAATTGGGAAAGATTTGAAAGTGATGGCCTGTTAATTTGATTCAGAGACTGATAGAATGGTCCAACAGATCTGATCATTTTAACCCACAAGTTTTAATGTTTTAGGCAAAGTGAGAATACTTTTTGTATCACTTCCAAATTCCATTTTTTCACATGATGTCAAAATTAAAAAGTAGTAATAATAATAATAATAACATCCCAAGAGCATCAAATACTGAGTTGAAGCTCAGAAGTTGTTAGGGTCATCCTAAGAATAAACTTTATACATTCTGAACATCATGTATGTATAGATTTCTAAGAAAATTTAAATTTGACCCAAACCTTCCGATATAGAAGTCTATGAGGACTTTTTGTCTGTTTTCTTTTATTAAAATAATTTCTAACTTTTACTTTTTCTTTTTTGGTTTGATTTTTTAATATTATTATCCATAATTACATACATTGAGCAAATCTTATGATGATCGTAGTCCCATTACCCTCCTCTGTGTCCCCAATCCACTGGGGATCCTCCTCATAGGCATACAGGATCAGTCCATGGGGAAAAGATTTATAAATTGCACAGGAGGTAGCCAGGTTTCTCCTCCCACTTTGCGGGTTGTTGCTGTGGGTGTGCAATTTCTCTGGATATTCTCCCCCACCATGGCTTTTCTTTCTTTCGTTCTTTCTTTCTTTCTTTGTTTCTTTTGTTCTTTCTTTCTTTCTTTCTTTTTTTTCTGTTATCTGAAATTGAGACACCTATGTTTGTATCTCGGAAGATAGAATTGTGAGGGAAAGGCCAATATTCATTGATTTTTAGTAGGGCTTCTCACCAATGTTTTTGTACTGATAGTGAGTCAGATAAGGATTGGCTCCTTAACTTTCTCATTATCAGCTTTTCGAGCTTGACCTGTATTTTCCTCAGACTTTCAGGAAAATGTCGGCCTCATTATTTTGGAGCACCCAGTCAAGTGTTATCTTATTGTGATCATTTTTCTGCCATCAGATTGTCTTGAATGTTTAGAAAGCACCACTGATGTTTTGAAAGTTAGGACTGGCTCAGCAATGCATCATATCTACCACTATGTATGCAATGTTTAATTTGTAACACGCTCTACAAATTGCTTTTGTTTTCATTGTAATTTTTAAAATAGCTTTATTATGAATAATTAGATACATTGTATGAGCAAATCTTGTGATGGTGCCCCCTTTTCCCTCCTCTCTGTCACCTACCCACTGAGGTCCCTCCTTGGCGCACATACTGGATCTGTCCACAGGGTAGGGGGTTATGAACTGCACTAGAGGTAACCAGGTTTTATTTTCTCACTTTGTGTGTTGTTGCTGAGGGGGGCAATGTCTCTGGATTTATAATGATGTCTGGAATCTAGACTGATATGTGAAATTGAAAGAACAACTTAGTAAATTTTAATTAAAAAGTGAATTGTGCTGCATTGTGAGAATATGGAAGGGGTAAATGACTATTGATTTTAAGAGAGCAGGAGCTACTAACTATCAAAGCACTTTGGTGCTCCAAGGAGTTTACATATGTGTGCGGAGACCATGAAACTCTCCGACTAGAGAGTTCCCACAGGAAAATGCCCATCACTAAGAATAACTATATGACTCCCATCAGTATTTTTCCCTATTTTGCTATTTACAAAATTGTTCCAAAATGAAATCCCCAAATTAAATTCAATAAACTACACACCCTAATTGTGTACAGTAAATTAAAGATAACTGTGTTAATATCTTATGCAAAGGATGAATGTACTTTTGAATGCTTACTTAACTTTATTTAATGTAGAAGCTAAGCATATTATTATAATCTTATTTTTCACTTAATAATTTTCTAGGCTGGAGATGTATGCACAAGGCCCTAGGTTTAATCCTCAGCATCACATAAACCACATGTAGTAGCGTACAGCTGTGATCAGCCTGAGCTATATGAGAATCTATCTCAATAAAAAATAATTTGCCAATTTGTATTTACAAAGAAATTTGATTAAGACATATATACCATTTTCTTCCATAGAAAAACTATTAAAATTTCATTCTTTTATAGTACATAAAGTTTTTCTGTTTTATTTATAAAGTTTCAAGTTATGTTCTTAATCTAAAATTGTCTTTAATTTTTATTTTTAATCTTAGTCTTTTATTTAAAACAGATTATTATTCATATCCATGTTTACTGCATGCCTATTCACACATTATTTTTAGATTTGTTGAAATAATATTTTAAGTATCATTCAATTAAATCAAATCCTGATGACAATAATGATTGGAGGAGTTGTCTCCTCCAGCAGTTTAGGGCAGCCTTGTCAACAACAATTGCAGAGCAGCAAAGGTAGGTCTGGTGACACAGAAGGAAATATTCACTCTGTAAACTGGAGTCACTAATGGATGGCATATTGCCTTAAGATTTTGGCTTGAGTATTATGGGAGCCAATACTAGGCAGCAGATGGTGGCTGAAATACATCCTATGTTGAGGGTGACCTGGTGTAGGGGCCACTTGGCACAATAGCGTTCAATAGGCACTTCAAGTACTTTGCTTTACCTAGAAAATACCCACATACCCTCAAATGTTTGGGTCTCTGAATCTGATGTAACTCAAAACAAGTCAGGCTTTGTTGTGTGGACAGTAAACCACAACATCACTTAGTGTGTTTTAAAAACTACTAATTGTAGACAGAGATGGAATGACTCTAATTACTGCTATGATGAAAAATGTTAAATGACTGGAGAACGCTCTTCTGCGTTTCTTTATTAATAATGTAATACATGACATTTGTAGTGTTACAAAAGATAATTGAGAATTAAAATTTAGATATCATTAACAAATCAAATGTCAACAACAGGACAACCATCAATTTTTCAGAACTAAAGGCTTGTGTCATCAATATTTATGTGTATAATGGATATATTGATATCTGCTTTTTGATAAAGGAGTCACAAAATTTATCTAGTGGATAATTTCTTAAAGATTTACATGTTGTTAGATGAGAAACACTCTTGTATTACAATATTATTTCAAACTAAATATGGTGACAAGCTACACAAAGAAACAGTACAAGTTAATTTCTAAAGTAAAAAGTAAATAGGCTGGAAAGATGGCTTAGTGGTTTAGGTATGTGCCTACAAAACAGAAGGACCAGAGTTTGTTTGATTCCTCAGTACCCATATAAAGCCAGATGCACAAAGTGCGCCTGTGTCTGAAGTTCATTTGCCCTGGTACATCATTCTCTCTCTCTCTCTCTCTCTCTCTCTCTCTCTCTCTCTCTCTCTCTCTCTCTCTCTCTTTCTCTCTCTCCCTCTTTCTCTCTCTTAAATAAAAATTTAAAATATATTTTAGTAATTCTGTAAAGAAGATAATTATCTGCTAAGTAAAATTATCAATAAATGTCTCATATATTCACTGTGATTATTAACAGGTCATAATTGCATGAAAAGCTGTGGGTTGATTCTGGTACTTACATTAAGAATTCAAGTGGTCTGATTAGATCAGGAGTGGTTTAGAAATGAGGAGGTCTCAGATGCAAAACAAGTGAAACAAGTGATGGCCTGTGTGTGTGTGTGTGTGTGTGTGTGTGTGTGTGTGTTTCTCTGTGTCATAAAATCAATTATTTTTCTATTTATAAATAAGGCATAACAAAAACAGACTGAACATTTAAAGAGAAACGAATCTAATTTTCATCTTTAATTTTTGCCAAATATTTTCTTTTAATTACCACAGTGGTTACCTATATTTCAAGCACATAAAAAGTAAAACTGATCTACAATGCAATTACTGTTATAGTATACAACAGGTAAACACAGGATATGTGGCAGTTAGTTCCTATCACACACAAAAAAAGTGAAATAGCCAGGCTTGCTGGCCACCCAATCCCAGCACTTTGGGTGGTAGAGGTAGGAGGATCATCATGAGTTTGAGGCCACCCTGAGACTATTCAGTGAATTCCAGGTCAGCCTGGGCTAGAGTGAGAACCTATCTCAAAAAAAAAAAAAAAAAAAAAGACATAACAAAAAAAATGTGAAATGGATAGTTAAGAAGATTTGAACTTGGAATATCATATAATGTTAATTCTGCTATGCTGACATGTGGAAAGCTTGAGAATTTCATATTAAAGAAAGATTACAAATGTAAACATACTCTGCACTCAGTTTGTTTCCTTGTAGGCTCCTTATTTTAAAAAATATTTCATTTACATGAAA
>PVHP010030992.1:0-21323 GCA_004024765.1 Zapus hudsonius | reverse complement strand
TTTTTTTTTTTTTTTTTTTTTTTTTTTTTTTTTTTTTGGTGAGGGACACCTGGATCAAACCATGACAGGTCCCAAGATTTTGGTTCCCAGTGCATTTTGCCCTGAGTCCCTAGTTCCAGTTAAGGGCTCCCCTTCACTGAGTGGATTACTTGGCCAAATTAAAAGCTGTTTATTTCCTCCCCCAGGCTTTGGTACCTCCATTGCACAAGTGATCCTTTCTTGGTTTGCTGTTCTCTCCCAGTTGGAAGTGTGTTCAGCCTACTCATGGCAGCAGACTGCGTTTCATATCAGTGGTCTCTGTTTACTCCAACTATTGTTGACCATCTTCCCCTGGCAGCTTATGCAGTGCCTTCCAGCTCTGCACTAACTCCCATCTGGGGGCTGGTTACCATTCTGGACTTTGCAGGGTCTCTCGGTGCTGATCGATGGCTTTCTGTGGAACTTTAACAGAATCCTGTCTTATTTTTGGGACCTCATGGGTCACTTTGGTCAACAGGTCAGTGAGGGAAGCTCAGAGTCAGTGACGGGGGCCAGGAGTTGCAGGACTGATCGATTTTTCATGGGCTTAGACTCTTTCCCCTTCTACTCATGTTCCCTTTTGCCAGACGATGCCCACTACTTGCTCAATAGGTTACAGTATGCAAGTGAGGATTTTATGATTTTGAATCATTTTTGGTTTAGCTTCATGTTTAAGTCATCTTCCTCCCCCTCCCCATTCCTTATGCCTCTTTCACAAACTCTCACTTCTCCCAGCTGGTTTGCATGGAGTTTACAGTTAACCTGGTTAGGAACCCCACATGAGGGAGAATATGTGGCGTTTGACTCTGTTCTTTTGAGAGTTTGCTTAGTAAGATCTGTTCCAAGTCAGACCATTTTTCTCTAAATTTTGATATTTTTCTTTCAAAAAATAACCAGATTTCTTCTGGGTGCCTCCTAGGAGATGATTGGGATGCTACTCTCCACCACAATTTATGTGTGTTTTGTGAACTCAGAAAAAAAGCACAGTGGAGATCATGCTGCTAGCCCATGGTGAAGAGTGCTGGTCATAGACACTTTCACAGGGCCCAGAAGGGACGGAATCACTGTGAAAGCTGTGCCTGTGACCCGGCACTGCGGGGTGTGGAGGGAGACGGCAGGTGAAGCAACAGCTACCCATCATGTGAAAGTCACTTTCCCTACATGGACACCTCTATACCTTCTATTAAGCCCTTTCTTTTCTTATGATTTCTGTTAATGGAGACACAAGGATGCCACATTTGTCAGCCTCACTAGCAGGCCCACTGACTCCAATATGTGACGTTAAAGATTTGCCCTTGCCAGAAAGAAAATAATGTGGGGTGAGAAATTGAACATGCATAATGAGAGGCAAAACAACTGCATGATTCACAATGTGATTCAAAGTTAGATATTAGCAGGAAAGAGTAGAAGTTTGCAAATATTAAACTTGTGAGTGATGAGAGAAAGCCCTTTATAAAGGTGGGGGGAGCTCTTGTACCCTGTGCAATACATTAATCCCAGTTTCCAATTTCTCAAATAAAAATATTCAAGAACAAACAAAACTCACATTATCTTGTGCTATTACTAAATACATAATGATGTGTTGCATCTTTTATAAAATATGTTTCATAGCTTTTATGATTTATGGCAACTGTAAGCATTGTCATGTCCAACCTAGTGAACAAAAATCTAATTGAAATATTTAATTGAATATTGTTTATTTTTTTTAATTTAATATTTATTGTCCATAATGAGTTACATTATTTAGTGGGCAAACCATGCGTTGTTATCCCGACTTCCCCAATTCCCCCCCTCCCCATCCCTGATCAGTTGTATATCCTCCTCCGTGGGCTGTCTGTATTAGTCCTTGTGGCAAGGGATCCTGTGCAATTCTGAATGGTTTGTTCTGAAACTAAATATATTGCTTCTGGTTTCAAACCAAAACTTGGTTATTTTTAAGTTAAACCAAGGTGATACAAGTTCATCTGCTTTTGTAATGAATAAGAATTTGCTTCCACAAACTTGAACTCCAAGAACCATCCATGGACTTTCACAGACTTGAATGAAATCTGGTTCTAAGGCCAGGGTTAATGTGATACTTGTGTTTTAAGTTTCCCTCCCTGAGTCAATTATGTGAGTAGAGGGCAGGTTGTCCCAGAGAACTCCAAGTAGGCTAATGGAGATTAAACAAGCTATAATCACAAGGAAAGATTTGCTCAAATGCAATGCCTGAAGCCCAGTCCTGTTAAAAGCATATGTTTCAGAGGTGGGCCCAATTTCAACATGACCAGGGTGAAGATCTGTTGCTGGAAAAAATCAAAAGAATCATGCATATATGCTCACATACATTTTAACACCATCCCAGGTCAGGTGACATCATGCCTGAAAAAAATACTCCAAAAATACTACCTGTCAGATATACTTCCAGGGTGTAGGGAGATTGTTCAGTGGTTAAAGGTGTTTGCTTGCAAGTTTGTTTGCCTAAGTTTGATTCCCAAGCAGCCAAGCAAAGCACATGAAATGGTAGTCTCAACCTGCCTACATTAATGAAAGAGACAGGTACATATGGAGCCTCAAAGCGATGAGAGACCCTGTCTTACAAAGAAGATGGAAGGAGAAAGCAAACACCCTGAAGTTGCCCTCTGACCTCCACACAAGTATCATGGCATGAATGCCATACACACATACAAACAAAACAGTAAATAAATACTAGATAAACAAGTGAGAGATACATAGAGAGATAAAATGCCTCTTGAATTCTAAAGAAGGAAAATGACTTGTATTCTGATATCATTGATTCCAATAACTCAGCATCTTATGTGTGGTTTATTACAGGCTCGACTGACCAGAGAGCATCGCTGGGGAAGTGCACTGCTCTCTAGAAACCACTCCTTAGAAGAGGAGTTTGAAAGGGCCAAAGCAGCAGTAGAGGTACCTTTTTACTTCAAGTTTCTGAAAATGGAATTCAAAGAAAAAAATCACATTTCAGCAGGATACAGATAAAACATGTCTTGCTTTGTAGATATGAGGAAACCATGATTGTCGAGATGCCAGCTCTGTGATAAATGTGCAGTGGGTACTGTAGTCCTGGATCGGGAAGAACTCTGAATCTCATGTGGGTTCCACGTATTTGCTACCCCTTAGTGAGGTGCAGATTCCTACCTGACATTGTTGCCTCTTTGCATCTAATGAGTGCAATGTCTGAAACATGAAGGTCTCACTACCCTGGGGTTGGAGTTGTATCTCTTTAACTGCTTGGGAGACATAATTTGGATATTCTAGCCAGTGGACCTGTGAGCCATATGGTCCTATTATGGAGTGTCTAGAATATTGTTGATAAATAAAATGAAACACTTTAGTTAACACTGCTTTCTATTCTTGGTCTTCTCATGAGGAGGGAGGAGAAGTCAAGGCAAAGAAAAGAGCAGCTCTATCCACTTCCTGCCTGGCTGAAATCAGTGCATTGCAGACGCTGTCCAGGGTGCTCATCACACTTTGTTTGAGAGCAGAGCTTTTCCACTGAGCTCAAGCAGGAGCTTGTTAGAACCTCAGTGTCCATCACTGACATGAAGTCTCAAAGCATCCTTGGAATATACTTCTTTGTGTAGCTAGCAGTCTTACCCCTATAATTTAGATAGGAAGGTTACATTGTGGTGGTCTTCAAATACTATACAAGTACAATACAATCACATCTACAATTTAATATTACAAGGTTTCTTTCTATCCTGAGGAATAATTTCAGCCATAATTTTATATCATCATTCAAAAATCCAATAAGAGACCGGCTTATCTCACCACACTGAAGTCTGTCTAAATTTCTTCTTTAATTTCAAACTTTTCTAATTAAAACAAAGCCAGTGAATATTTAGTATGCTTAGCATGAGCAGCTGATGTGGTTGGTTGAGACCAGCTGAGTTCAATCAAATTGCTCAAATGCATCGAGCCTGTAGCTTAAATTATCTTAAGAGCTAATTTAAATTTCTCTGCTGAACCCCTAGTGTGTATAACACACAGAATTAGCACTCAAACTATTATTTAGCAATATAGAATCTTGGGTCAGGAAATGCATTAGAATTTAGTCCTATTTATAAGGACTTATACTCAAAGACTTAATCATGAGGTATCAGATCAAACGATAACTACCCATCTATTAAGAAATCTAGTCACAAAATTATTTAAATCTTAGCTTTGATAATGATTCTACAACTCATCTATGCCTGCCAGGCAAACATTTTTTTTTCTTTTAAAACTCTTGATGGGACTGGGGAGAGAGTTCAATGGGGAAAGTGTTTGTTAAGCATAGAACTGATTTTGATTCCCAATACCCACATGTGATTCTCAAAGTGCTGATACTCCCAATTCATGGTCTTTAAGAAATGCCTTGTCCCTGATTAGCAGAGACAGTTCTTCCAGGCTTCTTCCTGGACTTCTTCATAGCCGGCAGCCTGACGGCACTACCAGCTAGGTAAATGCCTATGATGGAGACAGGGACAGGCACAGAAACAAGGAGGAATTCAGGATTGCCTGAGCTGCCTCTCAACAACAGAGAACCCTAGAGAGACCTGCACTGCACTTGCAAAGGAGAGAGGTCACTTGGGAAGTCAGCACACCTTCAACCACAAACCTTCATCACCACTGACAGGCAGGGAAAGGGGCCAGGCAACATCTGGTATCATCTTTCCCTACTCAGGTGCCTCACTGTTAGAATAAACTGGAGCCTAAAGAAAGCTCATCAAACACATTTATGTTCCTTCAACAGGTATGTGCTACACAGGGTGCTGGGAACAGGAAAATGAGCAAAACCCTTTCCACCCTGAAGGAGAAATGAGAAGCAGGTTGGGGGCTGAAGAGTTGATTCAGTGGTTAAGGTGCTTGCTTGCAAAACTTAACAGCTGCTGTTCAATTGCCCAGTACCCACATAAAGCCAGATAGTCAGATGCACAAAGTGGCAATGCATCTGGAGTTTGTTTGCAGCAGCAAGAGGCCCTGGTATGCCCATTCATATTGTCATTCTCTCTCTCTATTTCTTTCTCTCTCCCTCCTTGCAAATAAATAAGTAAACATTGAAAAGAAACAGAATCACAGCTCTATGCATCCAGGAGGTCACTCTAGGATAGCTTACCATGTGGCATGGTGATCTCCCACACCAGCCTGTGGATCCCTCCAGATGGAATCTTGTCTCATCCTCAGCACCTATCAGAATCTAGTATAAAGCAGGGCCCCACAATGTTTGCCACATAAAAAGTGATCTAATTACTATTTATTTCTCTAATGCATCAATATTAGCTAAGCATCGCTTATGTGTTACAAACTTTGAATATATGAAGGATGAAACTTTTGCCCTTGGACTCAAAGTCATGTTCCACGGATCTCCAATTTTATTTTAATGCTCATTTTACTCATGTAAGCAATGCTTTCCAAGATTTATTTTCCCCCTATGGAGGCATTTTTGCAAACAGATCTTAAAAAGGAATAATGAAATATGCAAATAAGGAAAAATGTATGGACAAAGGAAAATGCAGCCATCAGAGACAGAATCGGCAAGAAAATTTTTCAATCTATTTAGTAAATTAGTAGAGATGAATAAATTCAATGAAGACTTCTAAATTATAGACCCATGAACTCTCCTCCCTGCAAACTTCCCCTGAGTGTGGCTTGAGGTCATTCAGAATGTCCACGCAGTCTTGGATATTCACTTTGAAACATGGAGATAAATTATCATCCTCTCGAGTGTGGGAGTGTAGACTCCAATCTCGCACATCAAGTGGAAGTCACAGGGTGTGGCTTTGAAACTGATGTCATAAAATGCACTGTGGCCTTTGCTTTGCTTGCCCTCAGATCACCTGCTCTGGGGAACTAACCCAACAGCCACGTAACACAGAACCTTAGCAGCCCGTGTGGTGAGGAGCCTAGGCCTTCTACCAACAGCCAACAGCTTAATTTCAAGCTCTTGACACACTCTGATTCAGAGCTTTCCCTAGTTACTCACAAACTCCTGATCCTCAGAAGTAGGTAGTGTGACATAGCAAATGTCTGTTGTTTGAAATTGCCAAGCATTGGGATAATATAAGTAAAAACAGATAATGACTTCATCACTCTAGTCCCCACAGTACACAGCATATCCTACCCACTCCTTTCTTCATCTCTCTCCCCAACACACTGCAACTCTGAAAAATAGTGTTTACTCTGTGCTCTCTCATAGCACATGAACAGTGTGTTCATCCACTTTAGACCATGATTTATCAATCTATATCCTCATTTCTAATTGGTCCTGTACATGTCCCCAAGGATCTAAGGACTCACCTTTTCTTCTACATAGTGCCTAGATCTCTCTGCATGACAAGCTTAACTGGAAACAGCTCTCAACATCTACGTCCTACTGCAAAGGGCATGGCCTTGAAAAATAACCTCTCATCAGGCTTCAGGCTAATGTTCCCTGCTGTAATAAATACATAATCGCAGGAGGACAGGTAGTGAAATGACTTATTACTGACTAGAAATGCCATGGTGATTATTGCGGTCTGTTTGAATACCCACCCCCAAATTCGCATGTTGAAAATTAATCCCCTAAGGGTGGTATTAAGAAGTAGGCCCTTTAGCAGTTGGTTAGCCATGATGACATGCCCCTCATTAATGGGATCAGACTCCTTATAGAAGAACCTGAGTGGTCTTGTGTGACTCTTCCACCTGTGACAATGTTACTAGAGATCCCAGCCAATAAGGAATGGGTCTCTCCAAACACTAGATCTCCTGGCACCTTGAACTTGGATTTACTAGCCTCTTCAGCTATGAGAAATGAGTGTTGTTTATAAGTGATGCAGTTTACAGTGTCATTACTGCAGGAGGTGCAGTCAGTCACCTTCTGACTCTCTAAGTTTCCTTAGGAGGCACCATACTCAAACTACCACAGCTAGAGCTACCCACGGTGACTAAGCATAAGTGTGCTTCCCTTATGGAAACTATATTTCTCTGAAGTTATCCACTGTATCTATACTAAAGAGATGCCTCTGAAATAGTAAATAAATGAAGAAAATTGAAGATAATGCCTATTTTGTGCTATACACAGTATACAAAATTTGCCAAAAATTCTATTGAACATGTTCTATATGTCATGTTGTTTTTTGACCATTTCACGCATTTATATGATGTATTTTTATCATATTCATCCCCCATTACCCTCTCCTCTCTCACTTCCACTGAAATCCTTATTCTTTCTAATGTGAAGACCGTTCTTAAATACCTTTATTAATATAGGATTATGTAAGAAACTGCTGACTTGGGTGCCCTCCTTCCAAGAAGATTATCTGCTTTCAGCCTCTCAAAGTTCCCTTTGCTTTCTCTGACAGTCTCCCCTCTTTAAAGCAGGTGGAAGAGATTAATGGATTAAACACTACTTAAATCCTTCTGACTTAGAGTCAATATCTAAAAAAGGAGAACACCTTCCGAAAATGTATGAAGACACTCTCAGACCATATTTGAAGAATTTTTAATTTAACTACTTAAGAGACAGATTTTTCTGAAACATAGCTTGCCATGCTAGCAAACAGGTTTTCCCTGTCAAGTCACACAGAGACTAGATGTGGGAGCTGGAAGGACTGGCTCAGTGGTTAAAGGCACTTGCTTGCAAAGCCTACTGGCCTAGGTTCAATTCCCCAACCACCCACCTAAAGCCAGATAGGCATTCCTTTGTAGCAGCAAGTGACCCTTGTAATCCACACACACACACACACACACACACACACACACACACACACACACACACACAAATTAAAAACATTTATTAGTTAATTTGAAATAAAATAAAAATAAATTTTATAAAAAGATGTAAGATCATCAGGAACTTGACGAGAATTTCTTTGCTCACACATTGATTACATTCCTTCTGTCTTACACAGAGCTTGATTTCTAGAAACAAGCTGAGGCTTGGAGGAGAGTAACTTTTGGGAAGTCCTCAAAGGTGATAGAGACCAGCATAAAGTAAGGTAGTCAATTAAATATATCAGTAGGGATTCACTTAAAAGAAAAATAGAGACTATCTTCCCTCCCTCTCTTCCTCCTTGCTTCTTCCTTCTCTCCCTTCTCTTATCTCCCTCTCCTCCCCTCCTGCCCTTCTTTCCCTCCTTCCTGCAAAATAAAAATAAGAAAGAAAAAAAATCGAGTCCACTCCTAATTCAGGAGGTAACATATGTTTTCACAGTCCTTTGATGGTCTGTGTAATCAATCCACTCATTACTCCTAAGGTCATGAGAGCTTTAGCTGAGCCATCCTAACCAAACTTCTACCATCCACTCACCAGTCTCCTAGGCTAGCGTCAGGCCCAAAGGCAGCATAAGATATTCCCTAACCTTCAAATCTGAGATATGCAGGTGCTACATTCCAGACACACTATCACCAATGAATCCTTACTTAGCAAATGAATGTACTAGAAGGTACACATGAAAAATAATGGAGACTCATCAGAGCCAGGCTAAAGCATTGAGATAAATCTATGTCACTGCTTCTGCTTTGGAGGAACTAACAACAGTGTTTGTTCTCTCCAGGGACTCTCAACACCACTGTGACCATAGGTTGGAAATAGTTTAAGCCATTTTTTGGCAGGCTCTGTACTCAGGAACCACGCATTACTCTTACATGGGAATGAGCAAATAATATACATGGGAACATCTCAAACTGGACATGGCTCCTTGGTTCTAATTTTGTCAATGTGGCACTGGGCCTTGGCTTTCTCATCAGTAATATGGGTAGTTTGAATTAAACTAGGTTTTCAATTAACTTGGTTTGATTAGGTGGAAATAAAGATTAATATTTTATTTTAATAATTAAACTTTTAATATATAGTAGAAAAATATAACTAGTACTTCAAGCTGGCCCTTGACAGATATATTGGGCAAGGCTAGGGTAGATGTTGCCAAAGTCCACACAAAGCCAGACATGGTGGCTTGTTATCTTTTGTCCCTGTAATAGCAGCCATACTGGTATGAGGTGATGTAACATTGTGCTTTTGATTAGTGCTTGTGGTAGTTTGAATGTGGAATGAACCCATGGCATCATGTGTTTGTGATTAAGCCTCATACTTGACCCTCAGCTGATAGCAGGTTGGAAAGTGGAGCCTTACCAGAAGAGGTGTGCCACTTAGGTCAGGCCTTGTGCTGTTACAGTCCTAGCCCTCCTTGCTGTAGCCAGCTCACTCTTGCTGCTACCTTGAAGCTGAAACAAGATGTGATGCCCTGCCTCTGCTCTGCTGTGCCCCTTGAAACTGTAAGCCAAAACCAACCCTTTCCTCCCATCAGCTGCTCCAGTTGGGTGTTTTGTGCCAGCAACGAGAAGATAACTGCAACAGTGATATTTAACACTTTTTCCCCTATAGTTGTTGGACATTTATGTGTCTCCTTTGAGAAGTGCCTCTTTAAATGTATTGCCCAATTTTTAAAATTAATTTATTGTCAATACTTAAAAATACTGTATAAGCAAACCTTGTGTTGGTTATCCCCATTTCCCTCCTCCCTGCCCCCAATCTAATCCACTGAGTGCCCCCTTAGTGGGATTGCTGAATGGCCCATGGGATGGAGGGCTATGAATTGTACAAGCAATAGCCAGGTTTTTTTTTTTTGAGGGAGGCAATGCCTCTGGATATTATCCCCCACCATGGCTCTTACAATATTCCTGCCCCCTCTTCCACAAAATTCCCTGAGCCATGGGGGTGGGTGAGTTTTAAGTCTGATTTACTGTTGAGCTCTTGTCTCTGGATTTCTGCTTTGGACTATTTTGAGTGTTCTTAGTGTCTATCTCCATTACCTTTACATAGGCTGTCTGATTTGCTGTGGAAGTAGCTCTCTTCCTCATCTCACCACTTCCTCTTTGGTTTCATTTAGGCCCAAGATGATGAGTTAAGGGTGGTTCATCTCCTGCCTGGGTGCCAACCATCATCTCAGGTCTTGTTGGTGGAATTGGGTTGTGCATGGTTCTCGCTACCTTCTGAAAAGTACAAACAGAATCTCCAACAAGGAGTGAGATGGGTATAGGTTAAATGGGAAAAACATTGTTAATTTGGTGAGATTCTAATGGGTGTAGCCTCTCTGTGGGCCCATAGTTAATAGGGGAGCTTCTGCTTGGAGTCTGGGTTCTTGGTCTCCATAAGAATTTGCCTTGGATCTCAGTTCCAGCTAAGGGTTCCTTGCCACTGAGCAGGTCTCTTAGCCAATCAGAGAGCCATTGATTACCCACCTAGGTTAAGCACCACTATTGCACAGATGGGCACTTCTTGCCTTGTTGGTCTCTGTCATATAGCAGTGTGCTCGTAACATCAATCTGTGTTGTACATCAATGTCCCCTGCTTTCTTCAAATATTGATGGCCAATTCCCCTGGCAGCTCATGTAGCACCTTCCAGCACTAAACAGGCTAACCATCATGGAGCTGGCTTCCTTTCCAAATCCAGTGGGGTCTGTCAGTGTTGTGTGACAGCAGCCTGTGGTATCTTCAGCAATAAGGTCGTCTCTCTTCCCTGGGTTGGGTATTCAAGAGATTTGACAAAAGCCTGTCTTGTTTTAGAGACCTGTAGGTCTCTCCAATCAACAGCTCAGTGTGGGAAGTAACCAGTTACTGGGACAGGGAGGTATAGGCCAGAGCCACTTGTATTAGGGTTAGGCTTCCTCCCACCCTTTCAGGACCCTTCTGACCAGATGATGCCCCCATCTTCCTCAAAAGCTTGCTGTCAAAAAGTAAGGATACTATGGTATTGATTCATTATGATTTAGGTTAGTGTACATCTTCCCCCACCCTTCCATTTCCTTCCCTCCCCCAAATTTCTTGCATCCCAGTTGACAGTCCTACCATCCAAATGTCAGGTTGGTGAGGATGTAGCCGCTGGGAGAAGAACCCTTATTCACTGCTTGTGGGAATGCAAACTAGTACAACCACTGTGGAAATCAGTGTTGATGCTCCTAAAAAACAAAGATGCATATAGAGCTACCAATGGACCCTCTACTAGGCATCTACCCTCACAGCTCCTTGCTTCAGCACAGACACATCTGCTCAACAATGTTTATAGTGGCTCAATTCACAGTAGCTAAGAATTGGAATCAACCCAAATGCCCACTGGATGAGCAGGCATCAGAGTTGTGGTACATATACACAATGTGATTCGACTCAGCAGTAGGGAAAAACGATATAAAAAAATTTGCAGGAAGGTGAATGGACTTGGAACAAACCATACTTAGCAAGCTCACACAAGAACAGAGACAAATGCCACATAGTCTTCCTCATCTATGGTTCCTAATCAGGTTAACCTTGAATAGTAAGCTAACCTGACATGAAAATTATGATATTGCCCATTTTGGATTAAGTTATTTGGCTTCTTGTTATTGAGTTTTTGGGGTTTTCATAGATTCTGGGCATCAGTACCTTGTCCCAATCTGGAGGTTGTCTCTGCACTCTGTTGCTGTAAACCCATTTGTCAATTCACCTTTTGTTTCCTGTGCTTTGGGGATTTTCTAAAGAATAAAATAAAGGAAAATAGAACAGTTTGTGTAACATTGCAAATATAAGAACTGGAAATGCTATGTACAGAAGTAGTGTGACATCCTGAAAGTCAAAATGGAATTTGTGTCTATACACATAATAGTGATTTTATTTGCTGAGTACAGACTGATTTACAATGAAGGTTTTGCTAGCCTTGGTAAATTCATTAACCATTTACATGACTTCTTACATCTATGTACTTTTATTTTACAGTTGCAAGTATTCTGTTATGAAACAATTTAATTTGCATAAATAATAAGATGAAAGAAAATGCATTGAAGGACTTGGGAGAGTGAAAACACTGAGGCTTTTCCTAACCCATTCAATGCATGAGTAAACCATCAGAGAATAAATTCTATCTTTAAATTATGTTCATAAAATAAATCCTTGCTGATTCCAATGGCCAGAAGCATATCCTCTCTGTTTCTTCTAGGAGTTTCATACTTACAGGTCTTTCGAGTTGATTTTGGAACAAGTGAGAGACACAGAGGTCCAACCTCCCTTCTTTGTATGGGATACTCAGTAACTTGATTAAAAAGACTCCTTTCTCCAGTATGTATTCTAAGCACCATTTTTGAATGTAATGCTTTAGGTACCTGGGTTGCCATTTAGGGGTTCTATTCTGTTCTGTTTATGCCTAAACCATGCTATTTTGTTTTTTGTTTGTTTTGTGAGGGGTTTTTTAGTCACATATAGTGATTTAGGTATCATTCATTCTGGCATTTTCAAACACAATTGGATATAGTTGATTCTTTCCTTCTGTTTCCAATCTTCCATTCTCCTCCACTCCTCTCTCTCTCTCTCTCTCTCTCTCTCTCTCTCTCTCTCTCTTCTAACATCCTACCCCTTTTGTTTATATGGCACATGCGTCCTTTCATTCTTCCCCCATCCTTCCTCCAGTTCATCTCTTTGGTTACCATTCTACAGTTGTAGATTTTACCTTCATTCGCTCCCCTTCTATATACTCATGTAAAGATATTACAAGCTAAGACCCACATATCAGGGAAAACATGTGGATTTGGTCTTTCTGAGTTTGGGTCACTTCACTTAATATAATTCTTTCCAGATACATCCATTTTCCTGCAAATTTCATAATTTCATTTTCCTGTTCTGCTGAATAGATTCCATTGTGGATATGTACATCATTTCTATTATCCATTCATCTGCCAACGGACTTTAAGGCTGATTCCAATTCCTAGCCATTGTAAATAGAGAAGCAATAAACATGGATGTGCAAGTATCTCTATAGCAGTGTGGAGTTCTTAAAGTATATGCCCAAGAGTAGTATATGCATCATATGAGATTTTTATTTTTTCATTTTTTGAGATTCCCCCCATACTGATTTCTATAAGGGCTATACTAGTTTGCACTCCCACCCAGAGTGAATAAGTTCCTCTTTTCCTGCATCCTCACCAGCATCTGTTGTCAGTTTTCTGACTTAGTAAAATGGTATCTCAAAGTGGTTTTAATTTGCAGCTCCCTGACAGCTAGGGATACAGAACATTATGTATTTGTAAACCATGCTATTTTAATTATGGCAGCTTTGTAAAATTGTTTGCTTCTTAAATCATCCTGTGTATTAAATCAGGTTCAGAAGTTGTAGGTTCCAGTTCTTCACAGTGCCTGACCCCAGTAATCTCAGGGAAGTCTCCCCCTCTGGGCCTCGATTTCTTCATCTGCAACCATTAGACCATTGGATTTCAAACAGACTGCCCCAATTTGGTTACCATTAGCACTACTTGAGGAAGCTTCCAGAACTCTTGATGCCAACCTCTCAGCCTCAGAGTGTGGAATATAATTTGTCCTAGTCGTGCCTGGGGTTTGGGATTTTGAAAAGATCTCCAGCTAATTCCTTGTAGATTCCTTATAGGGATCTCTGGATTCAACAATTATTTCAGACCATCTCCAACAGTGATGGGCTGTGAATCTGACTGCTCACACAGGCCTAGGGACATCCCTGAGTAACAGTTCTGTTTTTAGCAGTTACTAAAAAGGAACAGTCCAAAACTGGTCTAGGTAACTCATCTCAGTGTCTTGCAATCATTTCAATCAGAGGAGATTTCTTTTTGTCTATTTTGGATGCCTGCTGCAGCAATCTAAGCCATGAAAGGAAAAGAGAACATCTCGTGGTGATTGGGTTTGTTGAATTCTTGGTGTGAACTTATATCCCCAGCTCATCATTTTTTCATTTCAAACTACATTCTCTCATTAGCAAACCTTACCTAACAAGTCCATTTCCAAGGCTCAGTGATGATGGGGAAATGCAAAGCACATTTTTCTATTTCTACCTAAATTCATGACCTGTGACATTCTAGAGGACAGTATATTTTCAATGTTACAAAAATTTTTGTGGCTTTTTCCCTAACACTTTTCAATGATGTTTCTCACTTTCAAGTTAGCATATCTCGACAAAGCTCAAAGAAATGTATGACAAGATACATTCTGAGTAGATGCTCAAGTTTCAACTAAAATGATACTCTATTCACAAAGTAGTTCTCTCTTATGCCGAGAAGTATGGTTTGATGCTCCTTACAGTTGTATGAAGGTTGGAAGGATGGAAGATATGAGCATGAGCCCTCTTTTTTTTTAGTTTTTACTAACTTCAAATCTGTTCAGATCTTAACACCAGCGCTCAGCCTACATTTGTTCTTTGGGTATTTATAGCTATTCAGTGAGAACCATTCTGATGTCCAGCTATGCTCATTTGCAAATGAAAATAGAACCAATTCTCTGCCCTGGTGGCAGAACTCCTGAGCCCTGACCTCATCTGACTTCCTGGATGGACTCACAGCTTTCACACACCTGCCTCCTGCCATAGCAGCTGTGAGTGGCTGATGGAGCAGGTTTGCTAACAACGGAACACCATGAGGGTCTTGTAAAAATCCCCCCAGCTCAGTGGACACCTCAATAACTTTTACAGAAAATCTGGAATATGTTCAAAGTCAAGCCCATTTTTACAAAAAAAAATCCATTAAATGATGATGACTTCTGAGGAACATTTATGGAATAACTTGAGCCTGGCTGTACATTGCTTATCTTACTGGCATTTTTGGAATATGTTTTCAGAAAATTCCTTCACAATTCCCTGGATTTCATTAGAATCTGTTGTAACATCCCCTTTCCATCTCGGATTTTATTAATTTCAATCTTCTCTTTTGACTAGTGTGTCTAGGGGTTTGTCAATTTTGTTTATCCTTTCAAAGAACCAACTTTGCAGTGTGTGTGTGTGTGCGTGTGTGTGTGTGTGTGTGTGTGTGTAGGTGTGTGTATGTAGGATGTGTGTGGTATGGTGTATATGTATTGTATGCCCACGTATGTACTGATGTGTACATACATGTGAAGGCTAGAAGAGAGCATCAGGTGTCCTCTCATCTGTGTTTCCTTGAGACAGGGTTTCTCCCTGAAGCCAGAGCTGCCATTTTATATAGTCAGATCAGCTGGCCAGCAATCTCCAGCAATTCTCTGGTTTTTGCTTCCTACAGGACTGGGGTACAGATGTGTGTGGCCAGGCTCAACTGTTTACATGGGTGCTGTGAGTTGACTCCCTCTGGTTTCTGTGGCAAGTACTCTTAGCTGCTGGGCCATCTCCCCCAAACTCAAATCAACTCTGTGAGATTGGTTGTACATACTGTTCTTTTAATCTGTATGCCATTCGTTTCTACCATGACCTTTATTTTTCTTACAGCCTGCTGCTTAGGGTTTGGCTTGTTCTCATTTCTCTAAGATCCTGAGATGTACCATGAGGTTGTTTATTCACAGGCTCTCTGGTTTTTAAATGTAACCACTCCTAGCTATAAACCTTCTTCTTAGAACTGCCTTGGTTATATCCTAAAAATTCTGGTACATTGTACTTTCCTTTTTATTTGATTCTAGGAACTTTTTAAAATTCTTCCCTGATTTCTTTAGTAGCTCAGTGAGGAAGAGTGTCTTTCGAAGTCTCCAAATATTTGTGTAATTTCCGGTTTCTCTTGCTATCGAGTTCTAGTTCCATTCTACATTCTGATGAGATCCAAGAAATTATTTTTACTTTTAAAATATTTGTTAAGACTGTGGCCTAGAATATGTTCTATTTTAGCAAGGCTTCATGGGCTTCTGAGAAGAATTTATATTCTATATCAGATGGATAGAATATATTCATTCTCCCTGATTAGTATCAGTAGTTTGTTAGTGTATGGCACTGTACATGATGGATTTTCTCTCAACCCTCTTGTGTGCATCTATGTTTGCTTCAAGTTTATCCTGTGCCATGCTTTCATGATTGAAACAGCCATCCTCCTCTGTGCATAGTATTTAAGTATCTTCTGCAGGGCAGGCTTGGTGGTCATGAACTGCCTTAGTTTTTGCTTGTCTTGAAATGTCCCTGTTTCTCAGTCAATTTTAAAAGATGGCTTTATTGGATAGAGTAATCTTGGTTGGCAGCTATTCGTTTTCCTGGATTTTAGAGCTGTTGTTCTGATGTTTACCTTTAGAAGTGAGTTGATAATTTTTCTTATAGCTTGTAATATCACTTTCTTGCTTTGTATCATTGACATGTTGACTCTTCTATGTTATGGGGAAGTTCCTCTGGTCATATCTACTTGTGGTCCTAAACATCTTGTGTTTGGATGTCTTGCTCTAGATTTGGGAACTTTTCTGGTATAATATCATTGAATAGATTCTCTATGAAATTTTCTTGCTGCCTACTGTTTGGGGTTTGGCTTGTCCTTGTTTTTCTAAGATTCTCTGAATTTAATTTTTATCTTAGCTCCTTCTATCTTATGGGTTTTTAAGTTAGTCCTATATCAGATCTTGGAAGTTGTGGTCATGCTCAATTTTTTTTAATCGATGGTTTCTCAATCTTATCTTCAGCCTTGATATTCTTTCTCTTCTTGCTCAACTCACTGCTGATGCATTCATTAACATTTTCATTTCCCAACATTTCTATTTGGTTTTTTTCAAAATCTCAATTTTTTTTGCTGATTTTCTCATCTATGAGTCTGATGTCCTCCCTTGGGTTTCTGGCTTCCCTCTCCAAGTCCGAGATTGATTTTTTTATTTCCCTCAACTGCTTGTTTGGATACTGTAATGGTTAAGCTTTATTGTCAACCTGACCTTTTTAATAATCTTGGATAGGTCTCTGAGGCTATTTACAGGAAGGCAAGGGCAGAATGTAAGGAGGCTCAGGAAAACTAGAAACAAATCTTTCTTCCTGGGAGGGCAGTGCAGGAGGGAAATTCCAGAGACAGTCAATAAGTCAATAGGTTTGCAAGACCCCACCCTAAGGCTATATAAAGGGGAAAGAAATCTGTCTCCCTCTGTCTCCCCCTGCCTCTTTGCTGTTCTCTGTGTGTGGTGGTGTTGATGGATTTCTCTCTGTATGTTTGGACCTATGAAAGGAGGGGCAACCTATTCACTATTATGAAACTTCCCCTGGATCTGTAGCTTCAATAAATCCTTTCCTCCCATAAACTGTGCCTGGATTGGAGATTCATCCCAGCAGCATGGGGCTGACTACTACAAATTCACTTAAGATCACTAATCATCATTACTAGAAAACTTTAGAAATCTTCATCTGACACTTAACCCATCTCAGGATCTTTGAGGAATAATGATCTTTTGTTGAGGAATTCGCTTCTGGAGGAGTCACAATGTCTTGCTCTTTCATGTGTCCTGTGTTTCTTCTATACTGACCAGATTTGGCTTGACATCTCTTCCAATTTTCTCTGGGGATATTCTTTGTGAGCATCCTGCTCTTGAGGTCTCAACCCTCAGTCTCACTCAGAAGAAAAAAAACTGCTCTAACAGCAACAGTATAGAGCCATATATAATAAAGAAACACATGTAAAACTGATCAATGCCTACACATACATCACCAGTTACCATAAAGCAGAAAATGGAAAGACCAATGTCAAGTATGCTATAAAATGAAATTATTTTATTGGCAGTTTTCAAACATGTGTATAATGTATTTGCTCATAATCCCCTCCCATGACCTTTTGTCCCCAGTCCTTTGCCTCCTTCCACTGAACCTCTTCTTCAATTAGTCCCTCTCCCATCTTAGTGTCTTTCTTTCCCTTCCTTCATGATTCATATCAAAATGTTGATAGGCTCAATATTGTGTAGCTCTGGCACAGGTAAAAACAGCTGCTGTGAGGTTATGAATGCAGCAGCCACTTCATGTCCAGAAGCCAGAATTCCAAAGCACTCCTCCCCACCCTCTGGCTCTTACATTCTTTCTAGCCCCTCTTCTGCATATTCCCTGAGCCCTAAAGGGAATATTAGAAATGTCTCATTTTGCACTAAACACTCAAAAAATCACTTATTCTCTGTACTTTCATGAGTTTTGAGTCTCTTCAGTAGACACCACCATCTGTAAAGAGAAGCTTCTCTGACTAAAGGTGTGAGTAGAACTAATCTATGAGCATAAATATATAAACATGTAGAGGGCAATTTGATGAGCATAGCACAAATCTTTTAAAGAATAAGATAAAGTCAAAAAACTACTAAAACTATAATAGAAAGAAACAAGGGAGCCCCAAACTAAAAGATAAAAAGATTGCCCAATAATGAGAAAAATGCATGTGCAAAATTAGATAAGTGGCTGGGTATGATGGAACACACCTTTAATCCCAGAACTCGGGAGGTGAAGTAGGAGGATTGCTGTGAGTTCCAGGCCAGCCTGAGACTACATAGTGAATTCCAGGTCAACTTGGGCTACAGCAAGACCCTACCTCAAAAAAATAAATAAATAAAAAATTAGGTAAGTGTATGAAATGAAAACTAAAAATGTGAAAGTTTTCTTTAAAATATAGTAAAGTAGAAATACTACTAAACATATAATAAAAGAAAAGGGGGGCATGAGGGACAAAATGGAAAAAAGGGAAAAAATGATAAGTTGTTGGAGTGGCTTTTTTTGTGGTCATCAAATGTTGGAGACTCTGAGGCATTTACAGAGGGAAGGGATATTTGAACAGGTGTCTTGCCTTTCCTGTGGTTTATGTTAGTGCTATACTATACTGGACAAATGTCGGACATGTTTTCTTCACTTCAGTAGCTTCCCCTCTGTGTGTACCAGTGCTGGACATGCTTAGCTTTGCAGTCAGTGTGCTGGGCAGTCTCTCTCGCCCTCCTGAGACTCCCCAGGAGTGGCTGAAGTTCTGGCTTTGGGTGTCTCTCAAGTGTGTTGAGAGTGGAGAATCAAGCACATCATTGAGATCTGTACAGGTGGAGGACCCGTCTTCATACTTCAAAACCCACTAAGGGATGCTCTGTGCATGTCAAGTGGTTTGCAGGAACTTCAGAGTTCTCATTGTCCACAGCAGTGAGCCTCATTGCAGACAGTAGCGATAGAGACTGGTTCACCCACTGACCTCAGGGTCCAGGCTGTCAAACTCCAGTCTTTCTCCTTGATGAGGTCTGCTCCCAGCCACCTTCCCTTATACGCCTTGCAGCCTGGGCTGAGCCTCCTGCTTCCTGTACTGTTTTAGCTTGTAAGCATCTAATGCTCCTGCCTTCCTCGAATGTTTCCTAGTGTCTCTAACACTGGAGCTGTGGCGTGTCAAACTCAGCCCCTATGAGTGTTCTCTGTTCTCAAGTCCCCAACGTAGCTCAATTTAGTTTCCTTAAGATAGAACCCAGCCACATTTCTGAACCAGGAGAACATCTCTACATTGCTGACCAGTTCCATCAGAGAGGTCACTGTCTTAGCAAGACCCATAATTGGTTTGAGGCTGGTGAGAGCTGCGAGCTTGTCCTGGGAGTCAGAGTGTTGGTCACTTTTCACCAGGGCCACCTGGCTTACCTTTGGCTTTCTTGGTTTTGCCATGTGTCACTCTTTGGTTTATCTGTACTTTCAGCTGTCCTATCACTCCTTTGGGGAGTTTCTGAAGTTCTTCCTTTCTTCCCTCATCAAGACAGTCTATCTTTTCTTATACTGATACCTCCTTTGCCATGTCCAAAGGAGGCAGCTTCTGAAATACACCCTCACACTCTCACCTAGCTCTGAAGATTTAGGTAATCCCTAATTAAAATCTGTGTCAATCTTATTCCTAACATCTAAAGAGTGAATAGGTTGTGGGGAGTTCCCCGTGTGAAAACAAAGCATGTGTATAGTTTATTTTCATTATATATGTAGTTAAAATGTGGGACTGCAATTATCCCTGAATATGGGCTTTTAATTATTCAGATGTCATGACATGCAGTGGAGATGCAACAGTTGACCTTTACATTTCTCTTGAGTCAGCAATGTTCTTCAGAGTCTAAGTATTCTTTTAAAAAATAAATCACAAACTTTGTCTCCAAGAGGGGAAAAAAAGCCACCAATGCTGCTTTGTCCCCACAGAACTTACACAGGATTTTTTTTCACTCTGCTCAATAACAGCAGCTGTTATCAAGAGTGGCATACTGTCCCATGTCTCTACAGATATTCAAATCCTGTAAGAAAGGTATTTTTATAAAATAATAACGCCCACCATGGTGTAACTTCTTCATAGCTGATAGAAAAAAAAATGTTCCAAACATTTGGAAATGAGAGAAGGTTATCTGATGGAGCTTAGTGCTTACCCCTGCAGGGACCTAAGATAGCCCAAGAACAAGAGTTCTCATCTTCAGATTCCTTGGTCCCAGGATTCTTTCACTATCCTTCCCGGTCCTTCCAGATGAAGGAGCTCCTTGAGATTAGAGACTCTTCCAGCTTTGTAGCTCAAGAATTTAGCACCATCTAGAGTTTGATGCATGTTTAATTTATGTGTGATATGCAACCTATTCTCTGCTTGACTTTTTAACAAAATAAAACTTAACATAGTTTTTAAGACCCCCCCAAATTGCCCGCAAAGTACATTCCTTTTTTTCTTATCTTTTTTGTGATGCCATAAATCAAGCTTGGGCCTTTTGAATACCAGGCAAATGTTATGTCCCCAACCTGCAGAAAATACATTCATACATCCAGATTTTTAGAAAGCATCTCAAATGAGGCATAGTTATCTAAGTGGGAACTCTAACTGTTTTCATGGAGCACTGGATATCTATTGACTTTGATTTTTCTGAATGGGGTTGGGTGATAAGGAAAGGAAAATCAGAGTGCAGTCAGGCAGATGTATGCATAATTCTTGTTCTGACCAGATAAGCCATTTGCCTTGGTTAAGGTTCTTTATCTTCATGGCATCAGCAGCCTCACCCAGAGAAATGGAATCAATGCATTAATGCAATTAATTAAGGCAATGTAAATACATTTGAGGATTAAATGAGATAGGATTCAAGGAAGGGTAAATTCAGGAAACTAATTACCACACAAGGTTTTATTGAATATCTATCAGTCTTGCTGTCTCTTGGTTATCATGACATGGTAGGATGAGCGCAAAAGCAAATCTCACCTTACCTTCCTCCACCCCATTCAAATCCCACTGGGAACCCAGTTTTATCCGGACCCTCTTATTGAAATCATAGCTTGATCCCCATGCAGGCTTGCTGTTGAGTGGCTGAACCCTACAGAAATGTATTGTCTCATAGTCTGAAATGTTTGCAGCCAGCTTCCTCTAATGCTTCTAAATCCTTTTTCCCCTCACCCAGCATTATAGACTCAAATATTCCTCAGCTTCCAGCAAACATCACTCTAGTCTCTGACCTTCTCTGACCAAGGCCTTCTTCCTTTGATGTCTTCACCTATCTTCATGTGGCATCTTTTGCAGTGTCCTGGATTTCCTTTGTATTATATTGACCCAATTAGATGGAGCCCAAAGAACCTCTTTTAAACTATACTAATCTTCAAAGGTCTTATACTCAAATAAGGTTATAGGATTGGTTACTTCTCCCATTGATGGACAAAATACCT
>PVHP010030991.1:0-21422 GCA_004024765.1 Zapus hudsonius | reverse complement strand
CCCCTTTCTTCCTCTCTCCCCTCCTCCCTCCTTATCTTCCTCCCCCTATTTCTCCCCCCTCCTCTTCCTCCTTCTGCTCCTCCTCCTTCTGCTCCTCCTAGGACACAGGACCTTGCTATTATGACCTAGAGTCACTTGGGAGGGATTATTTTGATTAGGTTGAGGTGGGAAGACTTAGTTTAACTGTGGGCAGGGTCCTGGACTGTATAAATTGGAGATTGCTTGTTCTAGCACCAGTATTCATTACTCTCTGCTTCCTCACCGTGTTAATGTCACCAGCTGCCTCAAGCCCCTGCAGCCATGCCTTTCCTGCCATGATGATGGCAACCTGGACCTATAAGCTGAAGTAAATTCTTTCTTTCTTAAATATTAGTCTGATCCTTTTCTCCCAACAATGTGAAGTTAACTGATACGGAAAATTGGTACCAGAAGTGGGGTTGTTGATACAATAAACCTGATCTTATGGTTCTTAGTCTTTTGGAACTAATTTGTGGGAGGAATAAGGAAAGGCTCAGAAGTTTGGACAAAGAAGCCTTACAATCCTGTAAGTAGAGTTTAATTGGTCATTCTAGAGGGAGTTTTAAAGACCAGAGGCTGTGAAAAATGTAATGTGGACTGTGGAGGCTTGATGAGAGGAAAAAAAAAGACTTATGAGGAACTGGGCTAGAGGCAGTAGATGCGATATTCTGGCAGAGTAACTAGCCATATATTCTGCCCATGTTCTGAGAACTTGAATGAAGTTGAATTTTAATGCAATGGACTTATGTATTTGGCAGAGGAAATTTCAAGCAGAATAACATTGAGTTTTCTGTATGGCTTTTTAGCTGGCTTACCTCAAATCTACAGTGAAATAGGTCACATTCTCAACAGCATTTGGTATTGTCAGGTTTTAATTTTCTTTAATTTTTTAGCCTTTCTATCTGGTGTGTACAGTATTCATTGTGGTTTTAATATGCATTTCTGTAATAATTAATGGTGTTGAATATGTTTTCATACGCATAATCATCCACATAATTTCCTTGGTGAAGTGTCTTTTATAGTTTGCACATGAAGTATTCTCCCTAAAGGCTCATGTTTACAGGGCTTGGTTCCCAGCTGGGGGTGCGATTCTGGGAGGTGTTGAAAACATTAGGAAGCACACTAGATAGTTCTGAGTAGGGGAGGATTTTTATCTGCTTCCAGACACATGAATTTTCTAGTTCATGAGACTGCCTTCCCTACTCGAGAACTAGCTTTGGAGTGCAAAGATCCCACAGACAAAACACTGAAACAGTGCCAGTCCTCAGTGTCCCAGAGCCCCCCTGGAGGTCAAGTTGGGATTCATAGCATGCTCAAAGCAACTGAGTTAACCACCTCTTTTCTGAGACCTTCACTTTTTTTTTTTTTTTTGAGGTAGGGTCTCGCTGTAGCTCAGGTTGACTTGGAGTTCACTATGTAGTCTCAGGGTGGTTTTGTACTCATGGCTATCCTACCTCTGCCTCCCCAGTGCTGGGATTAAAGGCGTTGCCACCACGGCTTTATCATGCAAGAGAGGAGTTGTGTTGTGATTCAGCCTTGCCCAGGAATGAATCTATAGGTATATATTTGTTGCTTGATTGAGACTTTCTTTATGTATGAGTCCCTGTGAACTGACTGGTAGAAGGATGCACGTGGACTGTAAAAGACTGGTCTCCATCTTTGTGATGCTGAGGCTGGGGAAGTTGTGAGCAGCTTTGGAAGGCCCGGACCACTGAATATTGATGCCAATGTGATGAGACTGAGAAGAATGGTTTTTCTTTCAAAATTGTCTCTAGCTATGTGATTGAGAAAGGCGTCAAGGCTTTATTAACTTCAGAAAACACACACACACACACACACACACACATACACTTCTTAATGATTTAAATTTGATAGTACTTCAAGAGTGGTGAAAAACCCTCCAGCTAGGAAGGTGGTAAGCTTGAGAAATGGAGCTCTGGATTAAACTTTGTAACGTATAAATTGAATAAGTAAATTGGAGAGATGTGTCTTCAGAAGTCTGACTCATATGGATTTCCCACTTGAAAACACTGTTTAAATTAGGTGTTCCCCATCCACTCATGTGTTTTGAATGCTTGGTCTCCTGCTGATGGTGATTTGGGAGGTGGAGCCTTGCTGGAGGAGGTGTGTTGTTGAGGCAGACTTAGGGGTGTTATAACCAGCTCCCCCCTCGGCTGACTGTCTTGCTGCTGTGTTCCACCTGCTGTGGCTGAGGTGCTGTCCAGCCTCTGCTCATGACATGTTTTCCCTGCCATCATGGAGCTTCTCCTCGAGACTGTAAGCCAAAATAAATAACTTTCCTTCCATGAGCACCTTGTGCCAGCAACTGCAAGGTAACTACACCAAGCACTGAATTTTTTGAAACTTTTGATGCTGTCTCTATAATGTACTGAAACATCTTTGCCATAAATATATACTTAGAACTTCAAAAAATTAAGAAGCAGGTGTTGTAGTAGGCTGAAAATGACATCCCAAAAGATTAGAGAAAGGAATTTTATACTTCAGATATGCAAATCAAGTATACAAACAACAAATGTATAAAAGAACCTTCCAAAAGCACAAAGATCTTAAAAGTCATTTTAATGGTATTCACTTAAAATTGACTTTTGGATGAGAGAAGGGAAAATCTAATTTTGGTTAAGTGACCTCAGTGTTGCTGTCATAGATGGTATGAGAGACAGAAGCCCATTAGCTGTGGGGTTATAGTGGGTCACTGTAAAAAGGCATTATAAATGTCTCTGAAGTTTTAGATATTACTTGGTTGAAAGATTTTTATAGTGATAATCAGTTCCCATTAATACTCCCAACCAGTAAGAAATGGTTTTGGTTTTTTTTTTTGATGGAGTTAAAGAAAAGTCCATGTTTATTCTTTCTGAATTGCCTCAGAGGTAAATAGACATCCAAATATGAGATTTTTTATTAAGAACTTTATTGTATAAACATATTGCAAATTGGTCGTATTCCCACTGGGTTATGTGCTTATGTCCCCCTCTCTCCAGTCCCAGTATTCACGGTGGGGTCTCTGTGGCAGGGACGATAAGTACCTCAAGATACTCTTTCTCACCCCCTGGCTCTTGCATTCTTTCTACCCCTGCTTCTGCAATGTTCCCTGAGCCTTGGAGGGTTTGCTGTATGTGTTCTTTAGTGTTGAGCTCTCAACACCCTCTGATTTTCTGCTTTGATAAATTTTGAGTCTCCTCAGTGTCTACCCCCATCTCTCAGGCTGGCAGTGAGGGCCGCACTCATATTTAATCTTCCACTTCCTCTGTAATGTTTCCTGGGCTCTGGCAGATGTGGAGAGATGACTTGCCTCACAATAGGCTTTCTTGTCTTGTTTGAGGTTTTCTGGTATTCATTACCATATTTAGAAAGCAGATTGTCTGGCCAAATGTGAGAACCGCATGGATCAAAGGGGATGAACCCAGTCATTTAGACATCTTAGAAGCTTCCCACTAGGGTCAAGCTATAGGCTTGGTTCTCTGTACCAGGCATGAACTTCCTCCTGCTGAACAGGTCTTATCCAATTAGAGAGCAGCTGATTTTCCCCATAGTCTGTGTTCCATTATGGCATGATAGTGTACATGTTGTCTGGCTGGTTGATTTCGAAGCTTGCACGATGCACCAGTTGTTCACACGGTTGGTGACCTGTACCCCTGGGCAGCTCACATAGCACTTTCCAGCACCATGAGAGCTAAGCAGCAGTGAGCTGGCTTCCATCTCAGCTCCAGCATGGCCTCTCCATGTCCCACCACTGCACACTCTGGTGTCTTTAGCAATAGGGTTTTGCCATTTAGATTGGGTGGATAACCAAGTACATTGGTAATGGCCTGTGTTGTTTTGAGGGCCCCATGGGCCTTGCTGACCAATAGCTCACTGTGGGAGGGTAACCCAATTCTGGTACTAGGACTTATCAGCAACAGTCTAAGATTGGAGAATCCTACTGTTTGGGCTTAAATATTTTTTCCTTGTCTTGGTATTCATATTTAGTTTTGTTAAACCAGACTCCAAGAACTATGACAGGTGATAAACAGTTGTAGTCTTTGGAGTATTATTTGAGTAAAACTGCACTTAGTTTGATTAATGAACAGTTTCTTTTAATTGGTACAGTCCAAAGCCTGATGGTGGGTGATCTTTCAGATTATATTATTTGATATTTGGATACTATTGATTTCTGTATGTGGAAAGATTTGAAGATGTACATTGTCTTTAAATAGAAACCACCTAATCATCAGTGGATCTGAAGCATTATAGATGGGTAAAAAGATTTCCAGAGTCTTTTTTCCATATCCAGTATAATTTATTATCATTGCAACAAAATTCCACAGGACTGAGACACTCTTTTTTAAAATTTGTGTTTTTTGAGATAGGGCCCCACTGTGTAGCCAGGCTGGCTTGAAGTCTCAATCCTGGAGTTCCATTGGCGTAGTCGGTTAGCTCTTAGTACCGATGTGAATTCTCAGTCCTCCCTTCTTCCTGTGGAAAACTGACATGACATTTGTCTCCATCAGACACCTTCTCAGGGAGACTGTTCCATGCTCTGGTCACACGATGGCGTAATGAGCCCAGGGATGGTGTAATGTTACCCCTTGTGTTCAGTATCATCATATGAAGAATGCTTTGAAACATTAATTCAAAGGGAGAGGGCCAGAGTGATGGTCCAATGGTTCCAGGCCCTTGCTTGCAAAAGGCTGATGGCTCTGGATTCAATTCCCCAGTGCCCATGTAAAGCTAGATGCACAAAGTAGCACATGCATCTGGAGTTTGTTTACAGTGGCTAGAGGCCCTGACATGTCCAGTCTCTTTCTCTCTTTCTCTCCCTCCCTCTCTTTCTGAAGATAAATAAATTTAAATAAAAGAATAACAAAGGGAGAAAGGTCATTCTTGCTAAAGATAATCATACTTTTTCAGAGAACCCATGATAAAGCTCTGGCTTGATTTAATTTAGCAATATAAATATATATGTGCATTTATGTGGCTAAATTAAATCATATATATGGATCCAGCCCACCTGTCCAGAAAGCCAGGGACAATAAGGAATACAATTCTGTTGGTACTTGTGGGCTTTCATGGAGCACTTGATTTAACAAAGTGATTCAAATTCTAGATGGACCCATATTCCACAAGTTGCCATGATGTAATCCTCTGAGCCCTTGATCATCACATGGGTGGAGGTATCCACAGCAAACCCTCTGGCCATCCACACATCATGCTAGGTGTCATTTCTTACCTTCTGGAGGGAGAAGCTCTGCAGTGTTCACCTGTCACCAGGCGCTTGGGGTCTTCCCCTCAGGATTCCTTGGCTTAGCTTAGGTGATCCCATTTAAAAAGTTTCTGATAATATCACCAGGCTCTCACTCTGGCCTCCCCTTGGCTCCCTGGTCCTTGTGATTTCTGCCGAAAGAATGCAGATGATTCAGACAGGCAGGATCTACTGTCAAGTTCACTGCTCGAAGGGGTGACAGACAGTGGGCCTTGGCCAAAGGAACCATGTGGGCTTTAGACTAGTTCTACATTCTCTGGAAAAGGTTTGTTTAGTTGCGTTGCTTTGGCCTGTGTGTATATGTGTGTATGTGTAGTATGTGGGCTGTTGTGTGTGTGTGATGTATGCCTGTGCGCATAGGTATGGAGGCCTGTGTTCTCCTCCATTGCTCGTCTGTGTATTTCCTTGAGATGAGTGTATCTGAACATTTTCATGAGGCCCAGAAAGTCTCTGTCCTGCATGCCCCACAGGACTGGGGCTACAGGCAAGCACAGCTGCGCCCAGCTGTTTCTAAGGGTGTCTCAGACCCTCCTGTTTGCCCGGCAAGTGCCCTTCCCTGCTGAGCCATCTCCCCAGCTCTGAGGTAGCTCTCTTAGGGGTAGTTTCCTAGTGATTGACAGGCCCATTTGGAGAGACGCTCACAGGAGGAGGCAATGGGATAGAAAGCCTCCTGCTAAACAGCCATCTTAGAACTTTTGGTACTCCTGGAAGCCTATTCAGATAGTTATCAACTAATGATCTTCCAGGCAGTTCCAGATGTCACCTCTCCTCCCACGGCCAGAGCTCAGGTTCCATCCTCTGACCAGCCATTAGCCACTGATCATGAGGAAGGGATCCAGATCCAGGGTCTTTCAAACCTTTTAATAACTAGCTGGCTACCTGATTATATTCTTTCCCGAGCGACTTGATTCTTATTAAAGCTGTGGTAAGATTCCAAGATTCTCAGCCTAATTCTTTTGGTTAGGTGATCTTGCTGAAGATCTCCCTCAGAGGACATTAAGATTCCATTGATCTCTTCAGTCCCTCCCGACTTCAGGTCTAATAAAATGCTTTGATCACACACAAAAAAGCCATCTAAGTATTCCACTGGCATGCGTGCAAAGTTTCAGCGGGTAATCCTCGTTACCATGGTGATCTTTTAGCTCCTTTGATGTCCAATGTTTGAATTCAGGGAGAATTTCATATTTTTTTCATGAAAGATTTTTTTAAACTAAAAATCAAATGACATTTCTTTTTATCTGTGCTTGTGTGTGTGTGGGGGGGGTGCATGCATGCCATGGCATTCATGTGGAGGTCAGAGGACAACCTCCTAATGTCCCTGCTCCACTGTCTCCAAGCCAGGAGCTCTTGCCGCTGCCATGGGTCTGGTCTGGTCTGCTCTACCTCCCATGGTCACAGGCCCACTGGGGTCCCAGACACATGTGCCACTTTGCGTCAGGCTTTCCTTGGGCTTTATGGAAAACAAACCCAGGTAGACAGGTTTGCAAGCAAGTGCCTTTACACTGAGCCATCTCCCTAGACCCCCTCAAATGACATTTCAACAAATAGTTTATAACGATTATGTGCCCTACTTAGGAAAACTTCCCAGAATTCTTTCCTCGTTCTGGAGCTGCGAATAGGAACCTCTGTGCAGATGTAGAATACCCCTTTCATGTCCCCAGTCCGAACCGTAGTAACAGAGTCATTTAGATAGTCCGATTCTCAGGCATGGGTTCTGCAATGAAGTGTAACAAATCTGCTGGGAAATGGCAGTCACACCAATAAATCCATCACTAATGTCCCTTGGCTTTTGTTTCTCAGGGATGTCCTTCCAGATTAGCTGTGTATTATGACAGGTCTGTAGCAGTCGTCTTCATTGCTGGGACGAAGCACCTGACCAGAAGTAGCTTATGGGAGGAAAGGATTTGTTTCAGGCTTACAGTTTGGAGGGGAAGCTTCATCATGGTGGAGTAAAGCTTGGCAGCTGGCTCACACATCACACATCAGCAGGACATAGCAAATGAGAGAGAGAGAGAGAGAGAGAGAGAGAGAGAGAGAGAGAGAGAAGCAGCAAGAGCGAGGTAGCTCTTAACACGTAGTAGGCATGATTCAGGCCCACTGCTGGGGACTGGGTGGGAAGCTTGAGGCTGTGTGGACCATTTTACATTCAAGCCACCATAAGCCAAGCATATATTCACCCATGTACACACTCAGTTTAACACTGGCAGCTAATTTCAAAGCTCACGGAACAGGTGAGAGCCGCTGCTTGGCTCGTTTCGTGTTTGTTGAAGACATGAGCCTCTAACCCCTCATGAAGACAAAAGTTGCTAATATGCTTCATATTTCCCTGTGTGTCTCTCATAAAAATTCCTTCATCACCACTGGAGATAATAATGATGTGCTGTGTATTTGGGGCTGGGGAGTAGTCAATCCCAAACAAGGAATTTTGAATATTTTCACCATTAAAGAGGTAATAACTGCTTGAAAACAGAGGTTTACTCTGACTTGAACATTATACAGTGTGTACAGGTAGTAGAACATCTAATGCTGAAATACCATAATTCATACATAGGTACAGCTGTTATATATCATTTTTAAAAAAGAGGTTTTTTGAGGTTGGGCCTCACTCTAGCCCAGGCTGACCACAAAACAAAAAACAAAAAAGCAAAAAACAAAAATTAAAAAAAAAGAAACAAAAAAAAAAAAAAGAAAAGAAAGAGGGAGGGCTGGAGAGATCGCTCAGTGGTTAAGGCACTTGCCTGCAAAGTCTAACAACCTGGGTTGGATTCCCCAGTACCCACATAAAGCTAGATGCACAGTGGTGCATGCATCTGGAGTTCGTTTGCAGTGGCTGGAGGTCTTGGGGCACCCATTCTGTCTCTCTGCTTGTAAATAAATAAAAATGATTAAAAAAAGAAAGAGAGAAAGGAATAGACTATCAGATGAAACAGACTGAGGTCTAGCGTCTTCTTTAATTTTGAGGCAATTGTGTTCCCTGTCTAAGCACTACAATAAGTGGGTTCAAAAAGTTACACCCCATCAGAAGAACAGCACCCCCAAAAGTGTGCCCAGTAACCATCAACTTCCCAGTTTCCCTCTCCCCTTCTTCACCCTTGGACACAACAGTTTTACTTTCTGTCTCGAAGTTGAACTAGTCTAGGTAGCTCGTATGAGTGGGATCATACATGTTGTAGCTGTCTTCAAGGTTCATGCACAATGTAGCCTCCATAGAGTCCCATTTGAAGGCGGAACAACATTCCACTGTCTGCAGACAGTGACAGAAATTGGAAGGGCTGCTGTGAATAATGCATCTTTGAATGAGGGTTTATCTGTCTAAGCCTCACTCTTCATTTCTTTTGGGCATATGCCTGGGAGTGGAATTGTTGGGTCATATGGCAATTCTGTGCTTGATCGGTCCGTTTCTTTTCCCCCTGTTTATGATTTAGTTTTTAAACTTTTTATTCCATAAGTATTGACCCTAAACCATGATAATTCCCACTGCATTCCCATTCTCCCCTCCCAAATCCACCCTCCATCGAAGCCCTTCTTTCCAATTAGTCTCTCTTCTATAGAAGATGTCATCATTTTTCCCTCCTTTTATGAAGTTCTTGTGTAGGTAGGTAGTATCAGGCACTGAGAGGTCATGAATATTCAGACCATTTTCTGTCTGGATGACGTCATTGTTAGCAGTCCTCCCCTTCTTTTGGTTCTTGTGTTCTTTCCACCACCTCTTCCACAGTGGTCTCTGAGCCTTGGAGGGTGTGATAGAGATGGCTTGCTTAGTGCCGAACTCCCACTGTCACTTCTCAGCACTGGGGTGACTTTTGAGTCCCCCCAGTGGTCACCACCACCTGAAGATGGTCACCCAGTGGTCACCATCTAACCCAAAGTGAGTCCTATGCTTAATCGTGTGTTTCCATGGCTGCTGTACCCTCTCGCCAGCCGTGCACAGAGGCCCAATTTTGTGCTCTTGAAAAGCCCTGCTGCTTCTTGTTTTATTTATTTATTTATGAGAGAGAGAAAGAGAGAGAGAGAGAGAGAGAGAGAGAGAGAGAATGGGCACAGCACGAACTCCAGACACATACGCCCTCTTGTGCATCTGGCTTTATATGGGCACTGGGGAATCGAACTTGGGTCCTTCTGCATTGCAGACAAATGCCTTAACCGCTAAGCCATCTCTTCAGCTCTGCTTCTTGTTTTAAATGGCCTGCGTTCTGGTATGTATGACGTGATAGCTCGCTGTACTTTGGATCTGCAGTTCATGATCCGTTGTGGTGGACATTTCCTTATGTGCCCACTGACCATTTGTGCATGTCTTTGGAGAAATGTCCACACAAGTTCTTTGCCTATTTCCCTGCTACGGTTCTATTGAGGTAAAACTGACAAATATCAATTGAACGTGTATGTGTGTGCGCATTTTCTTGAGACAGGGTCTTACTATACAGCCATGGCCGGCCTCAAATTCTTGAGTCTCCTGCTCTTGCCTCCCAAGTGCTAAAATTACAGGCACACACCACTATACCATGCACTTAAATTGAATGTATTTACATATTTAACCTATTTTGACATATACATAGTGAAATGATTACTGTGATCAAAGTAATTAGCATGTCTATCCCTCACAGACTTGTGATATTTTTGTGTGTGGTGAGAACACTTACGAGCCACTCTCTGAGCAGTGTGAAAGGGTTCTTTCTGTTTTCTCAACATTTTACCAATTTTTATTATCTTGTGGTGTTTTTGATAATTTTTCTTCTTCCCAGAGTGATGTTGTGGCTTTGATTTGTATTTCTCTGGTGATTAGTGATTTTCAGCATTTTTATATACACCTTTTGGCCATATATGTAGGGCTTACTTTTCGCATGTATATGTGTGTGGTATGCACGCATCTGCACGTGTGTGAGTGCACGTGTGTGCAATTGCACACGTGTGTATCTGGATGCCTGTGAAGGCCAGATGTTAACAATCACTTTCCACCTTATTTTTGAGGCAGTGTCTCTCACTGAACCTAGAACTGACCATTTCAGCCAGGAAGCCCCAGGGGTTTCCTGTCTCTAGCTCCCAGCACTGGAATTACAGACACATACGACCATCGCTGGCATTTACTGTGCGTACCTGGGGGTCTGGGGCCAGGTCCTCATGCTCACACAGTGACACTGCCCATGGAGCCATTCGCCTTATTTGAAGAAGTGACTGCTTAGGGAATTGCCTATTTTTTAGTCACGGTATATGTTGTTTTATTAGTGATTTTTTTGAGTTTCTAATATATACTGCTGGTTTTCCCATGGTTACAGATACAGATACAGAGTTAAAAAATTCCTTACAATTCTTTCTCATTCTGTGGGTTCTCTCTTCACTCTGCTGGCTGTTTCCCTTGCAACGCAGAGACCTTTTAGTTTGGTGTAACTCACTTGAATATTTTGATCTCGCCTCTACTTTTATGACTTTGTCCAAAGGGGGGGAGAATCCCTGCCAATCTGAATGTCCCAAAGCACTCCCCTGTTTTTCCTCTAGTAGTTATGTGCCTTACACTTAAGTCTTTAATCTGTTTGGAGTTGATTTTTTTTAAACAACTGGTGAGAAATAGAGGTCTACTTTCATTTTTCTGCATATGGATACTCAATTTTCCCAATACTAATTTATTGAGAAGTCTGGTGTGCTTACAAATGAATGTTAGTGTATTTGTCAAAAAAGAGACACCTATAGATGTCATACATCTACACTGCATTGTTTCCACTGGCCTCTGTCTGTTTCTATACCAATACCATGCTTTAAAAATTATGTATATTTATTTATTTGCAAGGAGGGGGGATGGGTGCACCAGGACCTCTAGCCACTGCAAATGAACTCCAGGCACATGTGCCATCACTTTTTGCATCTGGCTTTACTTGGGGACTGGGGAATCAATCCGGGGGCATCAGGCTTTGCAGGCCTGCGCCTTAACTGCTGAGCTGTCTCTCCAGACCCCTGGCTCTTTTGATTGCTATAGTTTTATAGTACATTTTGGAGGCAGGTAATCTGGTACTTCTAGCTTTCATTTTTCAAATATCTATACTTTAAAATTGATTTTTGAAGGCTGAATAAAATTGTACATATTAATGTGGCAAGAAGCAATGCTGTTTCAATATCTGTATACATTGTATAATGTCCTCACACACAGGCTCTGGCATTTGTGGTATGTCGCTCTGAACCTGAGGGTTGTCAGCATGCAGGGATGCTGAATTTTGTTGAATGCCTTTCTCATCTCTTGACATGCAATTTTTCTTCTTTATTCTGTTTTTGTGATGACTTACATTTAAAAAAATTGTATGTTAAACCATACCTGGCGTAAATCCCACTTGATCATGCCCCACGATGTTTTCTCAAAGACGCAGCACCACCTTGTACATCTGCTTTATGTGGTTCCTGGGGAATCAAACCTGGGTTGTTAGGCATTGCAGACAAGAACCTTAACCACTGAGCAATCTCTCCAGCCACCTCTTTTGTTTTGAAACAGGGTCTCATGTAGCTCAGGGTGGGCTCAAACTCACTAGGTAGCCCAGGATGAAGTTAAACCCCTTATCCTTTTGCCTCTGTCTCCCAAGTGCTGGGGGTACAGGAGTGAATTAGCACTTCAGGCAACCTTGATAGTTTTTAAGTCTTTTTTTAAAATTTCTTTTACTTTTGTGATTTTTTTTCCTCTAGTAATTTTGGGTTTGATTTGCTCTTGATTTTTTTTTTTTGTTCCTTGGGATGTTTCATTAAGATATTTATCTTAGGCATTTAAAAAATGTAGGTGGTTATTGCTATACATGTCTATCTTTAAAAATATTTTATTTTTTATTTACAAGGAGAGAGAGGGCACAGGCACATCAGGACCCCTTGCCACTACAAATGAACTCCAGACACATGCACCACTTTGTGCATCTGGCTTAAGTGGAGGTATTGTGGAATTGCTCCTGGGCCTGCAGGCTTTTCAAGCACCTGTAACTACTGAGCAACCTCTCCAGACCTGTATGTCCATCTTAGTACTGCTTTTTCTTTCCTTTGTTTCATGAGGTTTAGAGAGACTTTATTAGTTTAAGAGAAGGAAAGAGGAGAAAGTACATAGAGCTCCTGCCCATTAGAAAGCAGGAATGGGTAAGGCTCAAAACTGAAGATGTTTTCTTTTTATTTTTTCAAAGGAGGGTCTCACTCTAGCCCAAACTGACCTGGAACTCAGGAACTTTCAGAGATCCTACTACCTCTGGCTCCTGAGCGCTGGTATTAAAGGCGTGCACCACCTTGCCAAGCTCTCTGCCTACTTTTAATCACTGGACTTTCATGTAATAAAAGCCTCACTGCCTCTGCTATATTCACCAAAACCAGTATTATTTGCAGCTACTACTCTGAGCTGAAGTGTTTCTTTCAGGTTTTTGGACCTCTGTCAGCAAACACTATTATTGCAGGTCCCATGAAATGTCATCTTCCATCTTAAATTTTGGTTCTGTGAATTATTTGAAATGCCTGTTCTGGAAAAAAATAAAACAGAAGATTAGTTAAATAGAAAAAAATGCATGTGTTAGTCCAATGCCATTTCTAGGAGCTTGTATATGTGTTTGTTTCTTACAGGGAAGGAAGGCTGACCTACCTTGTGAGTATGGCTGCAGATTCTTCCACTGTCACAACGTCTCCAGATGAGCGATGGGATACACGACATCCTGCTTGATTAACCTTGAGTTCACGGCGCACAACCCTGGCCCATTTCCAAAACTCATAAAGGCAGGGCACATGGCTCTGCTCCAATGATCTCTACCCAGTCACCTCAACGCAGCCCTCCATTCTCTTCAGCATGCCAGACGTGAAGCCCTATGTAGTGACCGTTGCCCTTCTTCTGATCCTGGTTGAAGAGACTCCAGGTAGGAGACTTTTGAAAGTTCTAGGGTGCTGCACGTGATATTGATGTCTTGGTGACCTCTGAGAAAGTCATGTATGGTAGGCAACGCATATATCCTCTCCTGGCCTCAGATGAGTTAGAGATGTCACCCTCAAGGATAACCCATGTCAAAAACTCACTGAATTCTTCTCTGCTAGGGCAAGTTTAAGGTTGTCATCTGTTGTTCTTTTTTTTAAAATCTTTATTATAAATAAGTACATACATTGTATGAGCAACTCTTGTGAAGGTCTCCGTTTCGCTCCTGTCCCCTCCCCACTGGGGTCCTTCCTTGGTGCGCATACTGGATCTGTCCATAGGTTAGGGGATTATGAGCTGCACCAGAGGGAGCCAGTTTTTCTTTCTCTCTTTTTTCCTTCCCCCTTTGTGTATTGTTGCTGAGGGGGGCGATGTCTCTGGATATTCTCCCCCACCATGGCTCTTACATTCTCTCCCCCAGCCCCCGCCTCCACTCAGCTCCCTGAGTCACGGTGGGTGAGTTTTGAGTCTGCTTTGTTCTTGGCACAGTGGAAATTCAAAGCATCAAGACTTGAGGAAGCTCCTCGATTAGGACAGGAGCTTGATTCATGGATTGGGTGTGAGCAGCTGGGAGGCTGGAGAGCTACAGGAGGGCAACGTGATGCTGGATAGTGGGCTGTAGTGGGAAGATTGTAAGACATCAGAGGCAGAGTAATATTAGAGAAACTGAGGGGTTGAGCCAGAGGCAGGCAGTTCTACTTATAGATTGGGCTTTACGACTGTTCAGACTTAGGTGGGTGTGGAGTCTATTTGTGGCTGAATGGAGCTGGGGAGAGATGGGAAATGGGACAGAGAGGGGTCTGTAGTTCGACTCTGGAGAATGGGGGTCAGGTAGCTCTCACTGTGCTGTGTTTGTGCTGGGTTTTACAACTGGGGTGTCAGTGGTTATTGGAACACATAGGGTTTGATTGAAGTTAGGTGTCTGACTCAGGCAGGTATCTCCTTCAGGCCAGGTTACTTATCGAGATTTAGCCTGGGTTTGGGGCTACTTATTACATTTCAGTAAGACATCACAGCAGGACAGTAGTCCCTGGTGTGGGGAGTGTTGACCTCTCATGAGGTCTGTGACTCACAGATACTTTCTCCTGCTCTGTTGGGCACTGCTACTTGCCAGTTCACTTTCTTTGTGACTTCCTTTACTGTGTGGGAGCTTTGTAATTTATCGACTTTTGTTCTTCTGTCTGTGTGTTTGAGGTCCTAGCCAATAAATTGTTGCCAAGGCCAATGCCAAGGTGCTCCCCGTCCATGCTTTCTTCTTAGAGTTTTAGGGTTGCAAATCGTTAATCCATTTTGAGTTGATCTTTGTGTATGACATAGAGGTCTAATTTCTTTCCTCTATATTCAGTTTTCTCAACCCCCTTCATTGAAGAGACGACGATCCTTTCATGAATAAGTACAAAAATCTACTGTGCGTCAAGTTTCTTTACTGTACTGGATATATTTTTTTTTAAATATTTTATTTATTCATTTTCAAGCAGAGAGAGAGAGAGAGAGAGAGAGAGAGAGAGAGAGAGAGAGAGAGAGAGAGCACACCAGGGCTACCACCTTGTGGGTCTGGCATATGTGGGTCCTGGGGAATTGAACCCACGGCTTTAGGCACTGGAGGCAAGTGCCTTAACCGCTGAGCCATCTCTCCAGCCCATGGATATTTTTTTAATTGCTGAGAGAGAAGATCCTTACATAAGTTTTGGAAAAAAAAATAAAAAGAAAGGGGATGGGAGGAAACCTTTGTTGATGAAGGACAGTGGTGATGGCTTCATGGGTGTGTACTGATCTCCAAACTCAAGATGCAGAAGCTACATATGTACAGCCTCAAGAAAGCAGTTGAAAAATAAATGGGATGGGGCTGGAGAGATTGTTCAGTGGTTAAAGGCACTTGCTTGCAAAGCCTGGTGGCCCGAGTTCACTTCCCCAGCACCCATGTAAAGCCAGGTGCAGAAAGTGGCACATGCATCTGGAGTTTATTTGCAATGGCTGGAGGCCCTGGCATGCCCATATTCTCTCTCTCTCTCTCTCTCTCTCTCTCTCTCTCTCCTCTTTCTCTGCCTCTCTCTTTATCTTTCTCTCTTAAATAAATATATATATATAAAGCAAAAAAATAATTGGGACAAATAAACACTGAATGAAAAATATCCAGTGTTAGTTCCCAATTCTGAGGAAGGTTTTTAAGTGATTTTCAGGGGCCCTGGAGAACAGCGTCTGTACCCATAAGCAGTGAAGAGAAGTGGCATTAGGAGGCTGGGATGTAAGATGCTGGCATGTGCAGAGTCATGGGCCATCTTCTCTCTGGGGAGTGAATTCAGAGTCATTGTGTCTAGAGTTTTCTTTTCCTCCTCCCCTCTGTCTTCCTTTAACAGTTTCTCCTTCCCTTTTACATCTTCTTTCGACTTTATATTCCCTTTCTCAGCTATTTCTCACTTCATTTCATACTCTTAATCGAAGGACCCTAGTTTTCTTGTTCAGTGAAGCTCAGTTTCAATGTTCGAGTAGTGTAAACCACGCATGGGTTTGTGAAAAGCAGCGAAGAACGAAGACAGCTCCATGCTCCGAAAGTCATACATGGTGTCGCATTCTTAATAGCTTTAGTATTCCCATCTGCCAGGGTTTATGAGCACTGGCTGTTCTGAGCAACCTTTTCTACGACAACAATCAAAGCCATTGTTCCTTTTATTGCTCCAAACAAATGCATATCAAATCAAAGTGTTTGTGTGCTGTGACTCTTTTAAGCCGATGCAGTCCTGGCAGGAGCCGAGAGCTTTGAACAAATGTTAACTGAAAGAATCAATAGACAAGTGACTAAGGGTCAGTACATGCTGTGGACAGGAAGAGTCTTAGGAGACGGATGGCAATGATCATTTTTGGGTGCTCAAGTGGCGGAGAGGTGATGCACATTAACATTGATTTAGGGTCCAGATCAAGTCGTTAGAAAGGGGTCAGAGCATACCTATGCTTTTTGATTATGATATTTTAAGTTGCTCTTAAAACAGTTCCACTGGGCAATGTCCATAGTTGAAGTTTGAGAAGACCCTGGAGGGTTGGGCTCTCATTTCGGGCAAGAGCCAACGAGTATCTGGGGGAACCTTTACATTACCACCTTGTTCTGGCCTCTCTTGAGGTTTGTTCAATCAGAAACTCTAGCAACATGGTGTGAGCATACTTAAAAATTCCCCAGATTATTGCAAAGTATGGCCTCTTATTAGCCTCTCTCAAAACCAAAGTTGAGATGTTTGGATCTGGTGCCAACTCCTCCATATCTCACATGAGGAGACCAGGCGCAGAGAGATGGTCCAGAGGCTCAGTGGAAGATCTCCTATGACTTCAACCAAAAATTCAGAGCTCATCAAACGTGACATTACTATGACATGGATGTGAAATTTTATAGCAATTAGGATTACAAGCTATAGGAATGAGAAGTTGTGTATGTGTGAGAAAATCTCTAGTTCAAAAATTACTTTTAAGTACTTTTCTGAATAAGTTGTTTTTGTGCCACTACAGGTAGAGAATTCTCTTGTGGTTACCGCGTGGAGACAGTAAAGACAAGGTCGTTTGAGCCTCATTCTTGGTATCTACATCCCTAGCCATCCCTCTGGTGACAACAGAGGAGAAATGTGGGGCTTTGCTTTCCATCCAGAGTGTTTGGGAGAAGCGCCCTTTGCCAGTTGTTGGCAGCAGAGTATAGGTCTAGGTGTCACTTTGGGGAGGCCCTTGCAGGTCTCCTGCAATGAAGAGAGGAGAGAGGGGGGCTCACAATGGGGTGGGGGTAGAGGTGGGGCACACAGTGGGATCATGAAGAATGACTGACTGGAACCATTTCCCTCTTTCTCTGATTAGGCAGCAGGCTAGGTGATGCACTTGGTGGCTTCTCTAGATTTCTGATGGACTTCGCACACGCACCGGTACCCAAACGCCATGGGATGCCTGGCCCTGGGCATTCTGTCTTTTCTTCTTTATTTCCTCTCCTATTATCCATCTTACCTGAACAACCGGGGTTAGAACAGATTTTTTAATGAGGGTTCTGAATTTGTAAAGTTTTACTTTTCTTATCAAAAAATTGGCAAAGTACTTTTTTTTTTTTTTTGAGGCAGGGTCTCATTCTAGTCCAGGCTGACCTGGAATTCACTATGTAATTTCAGGCTGGCCTTGAACTCACTGTAGTCCTCCTACCTCTGCCTCCCAGGTGCTGAGATCAATGGTGTGCACCACCACACCTGGCAAAGTACCTTTTTAAAAAATGCTTTTATTTACCTGCAAGCAGAGAGAGAGAGAGAGAGAGAGAGAGAGAGAGAGAGAGAGAGAGAGAGAGAGATGGAGAGACAGACACAGAGAGATACTACACCAGGGGGCCTCCTGCCACTGCAAATGAACTCCAGATACGCACACCACTCTGTTCACTGGCTTCACGTGGGTGCTAGGGAATCAAACCTTGGGTTTTAGACTTTATAAGCAAACACCTTTAACCACTGAGCCATCTCTCCAGCCCAAAGAACTTTTATGTGTGAAATAAATAGCATCAAACTTTCTTTATCCCACTTTATTAATGTTAATGATAAATTAATTTTATTTACTAGCTAGTGAAACTCAGCATGGTTTCTCCTGAGTACCTGGCTTAGGTACGGGCCATGGGGAGGGGTAGATGGCTGGGAAGGTCCTTGAATGCTAAGCTAGGGGTTTTGAACTGACTGTAGAACTTTCTGTAGAAGGCCTCGCGCCTTCCTACATGATATAGAAACTGCTACCTATGAAATCCTCTTGTAGAAAGAGCATGTGACCCAGAGAGGAAGGAGTATGGACATGATATCATGTAGACTAGAAACTGAATACTGGTTTGGTCAAGTACAAGCTATGAAAATTTAAGCTAAACAATACAGTGTATCTTTGCTCCTCTGTGTCTTTTGCCTAAACAATGAGGGTTACAACAGGTTTTTATGAGGTTTCTGTGAATCCCTGGAATCAAGTAGATGGTAGTGACTATTTCGATGGTTTGTTTTCTCTTAGATCCTTTGTTGTTGCAAGAGCCAATAGGTAACGGATACTACTGATGACTAGAACTTAGGACATGTCACTGTGTGTCAGAGAACTTTAGGTATCTTTAGGCATAAAAACTTGAGCACCGTGCACATCCTTGGATGACTAATAAATACATAGCTGTCAGGATGGGGTTTTTGTGGAAAGCGTGTGGTGGAGGAGGGCCCATGACACAGTTGTACATGATGGGTTCATGTGTGAAGGTGGGTCTATGAGACACATGTGCCCGGTGTGCCAGTGTGCACTGTGCCTGGTTACTTAGGTCAATGTTCAAGCTTGTGTGGAATATGGCTGTGTCCATGTTTCACAGTAGAAAGGTTTATGTGCCCATGGGCTCTGATCTAGAATATATCCACGTTGCTGAAGGCGTACAGAACATGTCCAATATGTGTTCTCCGTGACAGTCTTTGGAGCTCTGGACCCTCAGGAAAGATGTTCACATCAACAGAACCAATTAATGTTTAATTAACAATTATCTGTTAATGACTTATTACATATGTATAAACATATATTAGAGCAAACCATGTATGTTAATTTAGTCTTCACAAAAGCTTTGGGCTTGGTGATTATACCCTCCGTGTGGATGACGTAATGGAGGGTCACAGGGTCAAGGACATCACCTAAGGATGGTTGTGACTCTGGCTCCCCAAGCTGTTCTCATTCAGCCAGGCTTCCTCACCTCTGTCATCATCACTGCTGTGGAGAAACTAAACGTGCCTATGTCTTTCCCAGGTGGCCTGTTCAAATCCCAGGATGACGCAAGCAAAGTGTCTTGGAAACCGTGTGAGGTTTACCAAGGCATGTGCAGAAATAGCTGCAGAAAATCTGAAATTCAATACCTGACCTGTTCGAAGGACCAAAAGTGCTGCCTGAAACTTCCTACGAAAATGACTTGCTCTCACTCCAGGAAGGAGGAAGAGGGCTCTTCCAGTCCCTCTGGAGTTTGAAAAGCACTGACGTCACACCTCTTGTAACAATTCCTCCTGCAGTCTGGAACACTTTCCCCATAAAACGTATTCCTTCTCATGCACATGTCTCTCATCTGTGAGCAGCTGGCACTGGTTGGCAGAGGTTAGTCTGAGAGCTGGGTGGCCATGCAGTGTGAAAAAAGAAATGTCAGCAGACACAGACTAGCTCAGGAGGTGAAGGTGCTAGAAAGCAAGGTGTCATTTTTAGGTCCTGCTTTGCCTCTACTCTGGAGGCTGCAGAGGGACAGTGACAACTGGGTTGGTGTGGTTGATCCAGTGGACATGTAGGAAGTCGCTTTGACCACTGAGAAACCTCTCCAGCCCTAGTCCCAACATTAAACAAATTATTAAGAACATTAATACATGAACATACTGTATTTTAAAAGCTTTTTGGTGACAATCTCCATACATAGAAATAATGTACCACAATCCCATCACCCACCCCTTCTGAATCCCCATCCACTGAACCCTTCCTTCTTTCTATTTAGTCTTTCCTTTATTTTGATGTCATCCTTAACATCCTGCAATTTGGTCATATTTCAGTTCCATTATGCTTTTTTAAAATAATGAAAAATAATTCATTATTTATTTGCAAGGAGGGAGGGAGGGAGGGAGGGAGGGAGGGAGGGAGAGAGAGAGAGAGAGAGAGAGAGAGAGAGAGAGAGAGAGAGAGAGAGAGAGAGAGAAAGGAAGCATCAAGGCCTTTTGCCACTGCAAACAGATTCCAGATGCACCTGTCACTCTAGGCATCTGGCTTTACATGGGTGCTGGGGAATCAAACCTGAGCCATCATGCTTTGCAAGAAAGCACCTTTAACTGCGGAGCCATCTCTCTCTTTTGCTCCCCTACCATCCCATTCCACTGAGCGTTTCCTAATAGTCCTTCTTCTCCATCCTCCACGTTAGCCCCAACTTTTTAAAAAAATATGGGCACGCCAGGGCCTCTAGTCATTGCAGAGTCCAGATGAATATGCCACTTTGTGCATCTGGCTTTACGTGGATACTGGGGAAATCGAACTCAGGTTGTTAAGCTTTGCAGACAAGTGCCTTAATAGCTGAGCCATCTCAACTTTTATACTAATCTCAATTTAATGATGAGATTGGTATTTGTATAATTAAGAGAACTCATTACCCTTAGTGTGAAAAAACTGAATCTAGCTAATTAGCATTTAATTCCCAAGATGACGGATGTCATTTTCAGTAACATTGTGGATATGGTCTGGTATCTCTTCCTCTGAGTCCACCAGCACTGTGCACCTCGGAACAATTGCCCACTCACTAGACTATTTGAAAACTGTAGAGGGAGAGGTTCACTCCTTAGAGACCTGATAAAACCCTGGAGAGGGAGAGGCTCACTCCTCAGACACCTGAAGGCACTGCAAACACTCTTATGAGTTGAGCAAACCTTTCTCACACATCAAAGCAAAGATCACGATGCAGAGACAGGGTGGAACTGATCCACCTGAGTCCGCGTGATTTTCATCCGGCAGCAGGGATAGCTTTGAACGTGACTGCCCTTGACGATGTTCATCAGGCTTAGGTCTATATGCAGATTTGTTACATGATATGAAAATAGAGGGGTGATACACTGGGGACGGAAAGGTTTAAGTGGAGATAGAGTTGGGGGAGGGGAGGAAAAAAGGGGAGAGGGCTAACCCAAACTATAAATATATGAAAGAACCATATGGAAACCTACTTCATTGCTGGTGAATTTAAAAATATAATTTAAAAAAGAGCTTGAACAGAAGTACCCTACGTGGGTGGGTAATGCTGCTCCTAGAAGCCATAGATTATTCTAGAGAGACCCCAGTGCAGGGTGTAATGCCTCCCAGTGAGCTGTCAGTCAGGGAGGCTCCCCAGGCCTTGCATCAACATAGGCTATTTCTTACCATTTGTTGTGTGAGGCTTGTTCTCTGGAGATATTAACACACATCTATTCACCACAGATAGGGCACAGACAACAGACTAAAGTACAATTACACCCCAACCATAAGTTTACCAGGGCTACTTACAAGGAAGGGTGAGGGGTTGCTTATAGGAGCATGGAGACCCCAAAGTAGCAGGAATGATCAAGAAGTCTCACCCAGCATGGATGACAACCTCCCCATAGCTGCTTATGGGTCAGGATTTCCTCTGTGGCGGCTCCACCCTCCACCTATGGGTGAGGAGTTACTTACAGGAGTGTGGAGACCCCAAAGAGAAGTCTCATCCCAGCATGGATGATGATCTCCTCATAGCTGTCC
>PVHP010030990.1:0-12259 GCA_004024765.1 Zapus hudsonius | reverse complement strand
GTGAAGATATGTCAGTAGCACTCTACATTTTCTTTTAGAGATCATTTGGCCCCATGAATGTATTTTTTATGTGGCAAACAAAAGCAGTTTTTGAGTAGAAATGAGTCTGTGGGTTATGTAGTTATTGAATTGAGTAGGAGGAAACTAGGGCAGCAGGGAAAGGGAAAAAATAAGAGAATAAGGCAGGTGTGGTGGTGAGAGACAAATGAACAATAAAAGAGTAAAGAAAATGCATGAAAATAGATGTCATGAGTACTTAGGAGCCAGGAGATTCTGAAATGAAAATAAATGGGTAATGGAAAGAAACATAAAAATAACCGGAAGGGTTAAGAAAACACTGCAGTGGACACTGTCAGAAGAATGGCGGCATGCATTCAGTGCCTGTGGCAGTGATCTTGAAAATAGGCTCTTGATGATGTGTGAGGCATAGCAAGGACCTGTGGTGAACGTGCTACCCCACCTGCTCTGATGAGGCCACCTGCAAAATGATACAGTAGACAGAATAGTTCCAGGAATGTTTTTATGGCATTTCATGCCAAGTATGCACCCTTGCAGGCCTGTCCAACCTGTCAAACTTAGGCCCTAAGTGACTGAGGATAGCTATGAATGAGGCCCAAAACAATCATATACGTGCTTAAAACATTATGAGATTGTTTTGTAACTCAGCTGAGCAGTTCTCAAGTGTGAATTTTGTAGGTGACAACATGATGTTGCAACATGAAAAGGTTAGGCATGCCTGGAAGACCCTAAAATAACAGTGAAATTATTAGACCATGACCTCGTGCCTGACACAAAAGGAAACTCCGAAAGAACTGGATGCATGTCAGGAAAGAAAACTAAATCACATATTTCCTCCACATGGTTTATTATCGTGTCAAAGCACACAGTAGGTCCAAAGGTGTTTGCTCTGCCATAACATTCCCTAGTACCTTCCTCATGAAGTTACATGAGATATGTGTTCATTTATAAGACTCAGCAGGGATAGTTTCCTTGTATTTGTTTCTTTACAGGGCAACCATACTTCTTGACCCAATTTTCCAATTTTTTAAACATTCACATGTGTAAGCAAGAACATTGGATACATTTGGGTTCATAAATCATATATAAAAATATCAAAGGAACTTGGGCCATTAGAATGGGATATATACCTTGAGAATAGTACGACAAAGATAAAATGGAGGCTGAGGCAGGAGGATCACAAATTTCAGGCCGGCCTGGAGTACAAAGAGAGACCCTGTTTCAAAACAAACAAAATTGTTTATGAGTTTTATTGTGTGTTTGAATGGAACCTCCACCTGCCCATCTTATTGTCATTTCCCCAGCCAACCTCAACCTAAGCTGTTAGCTCCATGGCCCATGCAGTAAGTAGCCTGGAGCAGGCTGGCTAGGAACTGGGGTTAGCAGGGCAGAAAGGGTGATTTCCTGAATCTGGTCCAGATGTCACATTGCATTTTATATGATGCATTGAATTAGTTATACTACCACTTCCTATACTGCTCAATATTTACTTCTGTTTTTATTTCTATATACAACAGGACTGAGTTTTGACATTATTCCTCTTTTTTTTGGTTGTTTTTTTTTTTTTTTTTTTTTTTTTTCGAGGTAGGGTCTCACTCTAGCCCAGGCTGACCTGGAATTCACTATGTAGTCTCAGGGTGGCCTTGAACTCATGGTGCTGGGATTAAAGGCGTGTACCACCACGCCGGGCTTGGCATTATTCCTCTTTTAAAAACATTTCTTGAGCTGGGGAGATAGTGATTCCTGGGAAAGCATTAAGACCTGTGTTCAGATCCCCACAACCCATGTAAAAATGCCAGGCATGGTGGCTTGTGTTTGCAATCCTAGTGCTGATGGGGAAGAGGCAGGATCCCTAGGGCTTATTAAGTAGCTACTAAAACCAAACTGGCAAGTTCTAGCTCAAAACAAAAAGGGGAGAGTATATGTGGAAAACATTTAACATTGACCTCTGGCCTCAAACACACATACACATTTCTCACCTTTAATGTCTGATTTCTAATTAAGTATGCCCAAATAAAAAATGTATTTTGCATCTTCTCCAAATCTCACTAATGCCAATAAAAAGGTGGAACCGGAAAGGCAGAGACACCAGTTATTTGTGACTGTGTGGGTAGTGTTTCTGCAGGTCTCAGCAGGGGCAACTTATCTCTGCCTCCCCTTAAGTCAACTGAAGCCATGTGGCGGTGGCCCGGGCTGACCTGAAGGGTACCCAGGTCTCTTCCCACAGGCTCTCCAGTAGCAAGACCAAGATTCTTCTTGGTCTGAAGATGTGAAGGAAGGCAGAGCTGAGGCTGCTAAGGACTCTTCCAGAAAATACAAAAAGCTCTGTTGTAGGCTGTCAGCAAAGGATACAAGGCAAGCCCAAGTCAAAGTGGTGAGAAAACAGTCCACCTTTGTGTTGCAGTCAGTTTCTCCTTGCTCCAACAAACATCCAACCAGAAGCAGCTTGTGGAGGAAAGGGTTTATTTTGGCTTACATACTTGAGGGAAAACTTCATGATAGCAGGGAAAATGATAGCATGAGCAGAGAGGCTGGACATCACCTCTGGCCAACATCAGGTGGACAACAGCAAGAGGAAATTGTGCCAAACCCTGGCATCTGGAAGCTGGCTATAACACCCATAGGCCCACCCCCAACAACACATATCCAACAAGGTTCCAATCCCCAAATTGCCATCAGCTGGGATCAAGCATTCAGAATACATAAATTTATGGGGGATACCTAAATCAAACCACCACAACCTCTTAATTGAAATGACCTCTAAATATCTCTATGACCATTTTTAACCTGCCAGATTTGGAAAATGTTCACTTACTTTAGAAAGTATAGGTAAATCAAAAGATATACTTAAATATATGTACATACTATGCTTTCAATTTTTCTTATTCACATTACTTAGACTACTTTGAAACTGAAATTGTATTATGGCATTTTCAGTTAGGGAAGAGGTAGCCTATGGCAGGCACCTACTCAGTTAGTTAGAAATAGCAAACGATAGGAAAAATAGAATTTCCAATAGAAAGTGAAAACTGTATTATACTAATGCAGAGGAATTATGAATAAAATATAAAGAAAATTAATACATTTCAGCTGAGTCTGGTGACACATTTCTATAATCAAAACATTTTGGAAGTAGAAGCAGGGAAATTATGATGAGTTCAAGGTTATCCTCAATTACATTGTGAGACTGAGTATGGTCTGGGCTCCATGAGACCCCTGCCAGTATTGTTTCCCTGGGTTTCTGGAAGAAATATTGGGATAAATGACCCCAGTCAGTGGCATAATTCTGACATTGGCCCTTGACCACTGAATCGAAGACTAACATAGCTATAATGTTACCATTATATGAACAACTTAGCAAAAACTCAGAAGGCAAAATAGTGAAACAAAGTATTCAATAAAATACTGATGTACATTTTTTGACTACATCCCTGGAAAATCGCAGAGAACAGTGGTACTCCATTCCCTGTTATATCCCACAGAACTCTCCAGTGGGCAAGTGAAAAGCACACAGGATTAAGAAGATTCCAGGGGACAACTGTTCTCCACATGCATACAATTCTCTAAATGCAGTTTCCTTATCAAAACCAGCCAACACACAATGTGGAACATTGTTCTCAGTTCTCATCAAGAAAATTCTTTTCTCTGCTTCAATAGACACAGAAAAGAAAGTCAGAAGTGATCTGATTTTACCTACCAGGGCAGAAATGCATTTTCTGTGCTTTGTGCTATATACTGGTCCATAGGAACTTGGCCATCTCACTCTGGCTGCACTGAAAATAACGTGCTGATGAAATCAGACAGCAGAAAGTGATTGTTATTTTGGATTAGACCATGCATGCCAGAAAGTGGAAAGAAATCCCAAGGCAATACAGTGAACTCTTTGGAGATGTGGTTTTGTGTGACACGAGTGTTTATTCTCAACAACGTCAAGGACAATTTGTTTCCTACCTGTTTTTGTACTGTGATTAATATTGCTCTTTGTATTTTAGAAGGGACATACATGGCACATTTGTGCACCTCGGCTTTTCTCTTGAGTGACTTGACAACTTCAGCGCTCAGAGGAAGGCTGTCTAGCTGGTCCAGGCTGCGGTCTGCCCACATGGCTTTTAGGACAAGTGGTGCTCAATGTTCAAATGAGACTGCGGAGAGACTGAAAACACGGTTCCTAGAAGAAACATTATTAGTATGTTAGCCCTTAGCCACCCTTCCTTCAGTGAGTAGGCATTCTTCTTTGGAAGAATAGTATGTTCCTTGCCACTGGGACCTGATAGAAACCAGATGACTAGGAAACATGAGCTGCCTGCCATGAGCTGATGTCATCTGATCCACCTGATTACAAAGACAGACGCAGCCAAGTGGAAATAGTATATGAGTGAGTGCATCTGAACAGGTCCTGCAAGCTCAGGTTTCACACTCATCTTCCTTCTGCTCCTAGTCAGGGCACACTGCCTCTTCTGAACCTACCAACATTTGAAAAATGATCAGTTAACTGAAGAAAAAGAAAAATTGACCAGTTTCTAGTGTTGCGTAGTAAGCAGACATAGTGAATTTCATAGATGTTAGCAGTCTAACTCCATTATCTTCAGCTCCACTCAAGTCAAGGTAGAGAAGAAAAATGACTTTTGCCTTTTCCTAAAAAGTGACACAGAATGATAGTCACAGATGACTTAATTAGATTGTTCTAGATAGGGTTCACAGGATTTGTGGTGAGGTTTGGGAAGTAGATACGTGGGGTCATGATGATATTTCACTACATCCTTGTCAGTCCAATAGCCTTGCCTCTTTCTTAAGAGCAGGACTGCAGTTTGTATCACAGAATGTGGGAATCTAAGGTAGGAGGATTGCTGAAAGTTCGAGGTCAGCCTGGGCTACAAAGTAAACACTAACTATGTTATGGCTACATAGTAAGAGCGTGTCTCAAAAAGCCAACAGAACAAAACAAAAACTACTCTAGTTAGCTAAGATCTTCCATGTGACTTTATGTTCCAGAGAAGGCTAACCACATCTGTATCCTAACAAGAGCATCAATGGATGCAGATAATCATCCTTGATACATCCCTCTCGACAGTGGTTGGCTTAGAAAGGTCATGAGACCCAGTAATTCAGCCCACACGACACCGAAGGAATTTTACTGTGGGATTAATTCTGTGAGTTTAGTAATTTTCCTGTCCTCTGTTCCTCCCTTCCAACCTTCTTCCTTTCCTTCTGCACAGTTTTGGTATGTAATTCTTATTTACCTTAGACTCACTTTGTAGCCAGGCTGGCTTTTATATGATAATCCTTCTGCCTCAGCCCCACCCCCAAGTAATGGGATTTTAGGTGTGTGTTACTATGCCTAGCTTCTGTGAGTTTCTATTTATCAAAATGAAAATAAGAACCGATCCCATCTGTCTCTGTGTTTGAGTGTGAAGATATGTTGCCGAGAATAGCTGTAGCTTTCTTAGACCCTTGAAAGAAGATAGCATGTTCAGTAGCAAAGCAATGAGGACCTGGCCTGGCTCTTGTAAAATTCTTAGTAATCTAGCCAACCAATTCTTAAGTTTTGCTATCTTAATATTTCATAATATGTGAAATAATTTTTCATTGTTTATGTTAATGACTGAAAAGTTTTCATTTTTGCAGCAAAAAAAATCACTTGCACTCAATAAAAGTCCCTGTGTGTTAGAATATAAATGCCAGAGAACCAGGGCCAGGTAGGAAAATAGACTAGTCCCTGTTGCCAGGGAAGCCCACAGCCAGCTGAGTTACGACCTGGGGTGCTATGCCAGAGGAGAACTACAGCAGAACAGCCTCTTTAGACACCTTGAAGGACTGGAGATCTTCTTCATCTCCCACTCTCTTCTCTGTTGTCTCTGTGATTTTTCTCCCATAGTCTGTGCCCAGAAACTCATAAAAAGGACCACCTCACTGTGTTCTTCAGAGTTACAAAGCCTTTTCTCTCTCTCTGGCTTTGGATCTCATTGTGCTCAGCTTATGGCATAGTGTTATAACTCTCCATATACAACTTTGATACTAAAAGGGCAATCATCTTGAGTGCCTCTTTTCCTTTAATCTATGGAAGAAGCTTTAAAAGAAGATGGTCAGGATGACCCACCAGCACACTGATCCAGTGTTTCCTACCCATCCCAGTGCTCACTCAATTGAGCTCCTGAACAAAGTTCTCTAGACACTCACCTGTATGTATTTATAGGTTCAACAGGATGAACTTTCCATCCCTAATGCTGGTTGCTGCTGAGACAAAACACCTGACCAGAAGCAGCTTATGGAAGGAAAAAGTTCATTTTGGCTTATAGAAACTTCCAAGGGGAAGTTTCTTCATTGTGGGTAAAGAACAGACAACAGGGTGACACATCTTGTCATGTCAGTTGAGAGTAAACAGCAAGAGTGAACTAGCGAGGCACTGCCAAGGGGTCTGGGCTGTAATGTGTAAAGGCCCATCCCAATTACACATCTCTTCCAAGGCTCTGCCTCCCAAAGCTCCACAGCTTGCCTGTGTTGCCACCAGCTGGAGACTTAATCATTCAAAACACATGAGACATGAGGACATGTCATTCAAACTGCCACAGTAATAAAAAAGATCATAATAAGCATTGTGCATATTAGCACTACAGCCATTAATCTTTTGATTTTCCATTCTACAGGAAATTTAATAAAGCCAAGAACTTCAATTTTTGCCACATTTTTAATAGAAAGAACTTCCTAGGCCCTTTCATTCCAATAGAATAACAATTGTGAGACCATTTTCTTCATAGAACAACTGAAATGAACTCTGAACATCCAAGAGGCTGAATGTCTGAAAACAAGCCAATGTCCATGTGAACAGCAGGTGTCCTTTCCAACAAAAATCACACAAAGAACTATGTGAAATTTCATACAGCATTCCATCTAGCATGAGAGTAATAACCCATGACTTCGCACAAAGTTTTTGAGCTTCAAATTTGTACAATTAATTTGTAATGAAATTAAAACATGTAAGCCATAGATCTAATGCTTCCCCTGTAAACAAAGGCTAAAAAATACATGGCTTCAGGTTGTATGTAGGGAAGTGATTCCAGGAAAAAGAAGGAAGAGAAGAAAGGAGCAAGGATAGTGAGGAGTAAAGAAAGCAATCAAAGGATATTCCTGAATCTCTGCTAAAAGTAATCAGGCTTCAGTTTTGCTGGAACTTCCGGGAGTGTAGATGTCTTCCAGAGCTTTCTAGTTGGAGGAAGAGCAGGGAAAGTAGAGCTCCATGTCTTTTGATGGCTGACACTCATTCCGAGGAACACACATACGGACGGTCTTGAAGGGAGATGTAAGCATGCACACACACAACCAGGGTATGGGAGAAGCCCAAGGCAGAAAGCAGAATTATCCCGTGCTTGCCCGAGGTGGGATCCTGTCAAAGAGGAGGTGAACTTGAGCTCCTGAGAACTCACCACTGTAGCTGCAGTTGAACAGAAGTGAGCCAAGAGAACAGAAATGAGCCTGCTACATGAACCAAGCCTGAAGGCTGCCATCATTTGACTTGTGGCCCAGGAGCTTAGCAATGGCAAATGAATGCAGGGAATGGCCTAAGGATAAAACATAGAATTGTATAAAAGAAAAGGGTGGGGTGGGAGATTCTTCAGTTGGTACTTGTCTTTCAAGCCTAAAGACCTAGATTTAATCCCCAGTACTCATCTGAATTGCCTGAACATGGCAGCAGGCCCCTATAATACCATCACTGGGATGGAGGAGACAGGAGGATCACCCACCCTTGGGGCTTGCTGGATAACTAGTCTAACCTAATTGGTGAGCTCCAGACCAATGAAAGACTCTGTCTCAAAGGAGTAAAGGAGTTGGTCAGCATTCCCAAGGATGCCACCCATGTTTGTCCTCTGACCTACACACACACACACACACACACACACACACACACACACACACTCACACTCATTTAAAAAAAAAGAAAAAGGAGGGTTCTGATTTTAATTTATTCACAATTCAACAGATTTAATGAATATTTACATCATGTTTTGGAGACACATAAATGAAAAGATAAAAGTACCCACCTCCTTAAGTTTGCATTCTGGTTGGTAGATAGTAAGTGAGGCCATTTCAGATTCCTCAGTTATAAGTGCTCTGGCAAACCAAACAAAACAAAGCAAGATAAGTGTGAGAGGAACATGGCTACTTCTTTAGATATAGTGGTCTTTGCAAACTTTTATACATGTTTACATGAATGGCATTTTTGGAGATACCTGAAGGAGAAGGAGCAAGCTGAATAGAGATTAGTAGAATGCTTGTCAGGTCAAGGGAACAGCCCAAGAGCCTTGAGGTTAAAGTAAACCCTTATGTTTGAGGGCTGACAAGTTCAACATGAGTGAAGTTGAGAGCCAGAAGAGGAGGGGTATTGTAGGAATTGTAATGAAACACGTTGATAGACATGTTAGGCCCTGCAGGCTATAGCTGGGGAGTCCAGCTGCATTACCCGTGTGCTAGGAGGCCACTGGGTAGTGTTGAAAGAGTAGGGTGTTTCTTGTTCTGATTTAAAAGCCACTCTGACTGCTCTGTGTCCATGCAGTGTGGTCCTTAGAGCTATGGAACACAGGAAGCCTACATCTTTGTGTTTCTAAGAAACACCAACAGATATCAACACAAAGATTTCACATGTGTGTCCTTAACAGCAGTATTTGTAATCCTCCCAAAATAGAAACAATCCAAATGCCTGTCACCTGACTACTGAAAAACAAAATTTCTTTATCCTTGAGCATATAATAGAAGCTCTACTTAGCAATGAAAAGAAGTATGAATATCTGGCATAACATAGATGAACATCAAAGCCAAGCTAAATCAGAGTTAGACATGGTAGTTCACATCTGTAATCCTAGCATTTGAGAAAATGAGGCAAGGATTACTGCAAGTTCAAGACCAGCCTGGACTACATAATGACTTCCAGGCCAGCTGAGCTACAGAGTGAAAGTGAGGCTCTATCTAATCTCTCTGCTCCCCACTCCCCCAATAAGCAAGCATGGTGGTACATACCTATAATTTCAAACACCTGAAAGGCAAAAGCAGGAGGATCTTTCCACGTTCAAGGCCAGTCTGTGAGTTCCAGGTCACACAGGGCTACATAAGTAAAAGATCCAAGCACAGAAGGCCACATATTTCAGGAATCTATTTATATAAAAATGTTCAGAAAAGGAAAATCTATATATAGAGAGAGCAGAGTATTGAGTGTGTGGGGCTGGGCGTGGGAACAGAGTTAACTACAAAAAGCAGAAGACATCTTACAGGAATACTGGAAATGCTCTAAAAATGTTTATGGTAATGATTGTACAATATATTGCAACTACTGCAATTCATCCCATTCAAAATGTTGAATTTTAAAAAGTATTTAAATTACCTAAATATATCTGAATATAGTTATTTCTAATATATGCACTTATTTCTAAATTTGGAATATAAATCTTATCAACAGATGGACCTTGGCTGACCATAGACCTTGATATGACCTGTGATTATGCCCTCACCCCATCATTCTAATTGTTCTAGAGATCTCCAAGCTACCCTGGCTTTCTTTCAGAGTGAATAAATTGACTGGCTGGCCAGTGAGCTCTGGACTCCCTGGTTCTGCCTCTCCAGCATTGGGATTTGGGGGCATGCTGCCCTGCCTTGCTTTGTTGTGTCGGTTCTGGGAATCAAACTCAGGTCCTTCTGGTTGCAAGGCCAGCGTGTCACTCACTGAACTATCTCTTCAGCCCCTCAGAACATTGCTATTTTCTTTTTACTTTCTGCTATTCTTTTCCTATTTTATACCTTTGATTTCTTCACTGCCATCCATCACACTCTTTCTGTTCAGTCCATTTGTGACCCCGAAAATAATTATAATCATGAGAGAACAGGACAAGGACATAGTTAATATCAGAAGAAAGGAAAGCCTTAGGCTTTCCTGTGTAATTTCTAAATGTGGAAGTGTCAAAAATCCTTCTTTAGAACATCTTCAAAAACTATCTTCTAGCTCAGTGCTGTCGATCATATCTGCTCCTCTTTTACTTATGTTCATGGAAAATCATAGTATTGCTTGTAAATTGATAATATTTTATATGTTTCATTGTGAGCAAGAATATTTGATTGCAGAGCCAGGTGTGGTGGTGCACACCTTTAATCCCAGCACTCAGGAGGCAGAGGTAGGAGGATTGCAGTGAGTTCAAGGCCACCCTGAGACTACATAGTGAATTCCAGGTCAGCCTTGACTAGAGTGAGACCCTACCTCAAAAAACCAAAGGGGGAGAAAAAAAGAATATTTGATTGCAAAAATTTTCACTTAAATCACTGTAAATATTTTGTGAGCTGACCTCTTCTCCCCTAATGATCACTTTATTATTTCTGTAGAAAATATAAAGATCTGTGAATCAGGTGCTGTATCCCATGCCTCAAATTCCAGCACTCGGAAAGCTAAGGCAGGAGACTGAAAAGTCAGTGGCAACCTCCTTTCTTGTCTTATTGCAATCTCTTTATGTCTTATCCTTCTTCCCTCCCTTCCTTATCTTTTCTTTCTTTCCTTTCTTTGTTCTTCATATTGGACTCAGGGCCCCATGCTTTCTGAACATGCGCTTCACCAGTGAGCTGCATTCCTAGTCCTTTCTGTTCTATTCTTAAAATCAAAAGTAAAATTATAAATTATAGCTAAATAAAACTAAATATCCTATTCAGTGTAAAGGATGAGTTTGTACATAATTTTAAGAAAACTTTTTATTGAAAGCTTCCACTTATATATGTATATATAATATGCCATCACCATAATCCCCTTCCCTTACCCTGCTTTTCCTCCCTCCCCCACTTCCCTCTTTATGGAATCCCTTCTATCCAAATAGTCCCTGTTCTATTTTGATGTCATCATAAAGATGACATTTTTTATCTTTCTCACATGAAATACACACAGCTAAACATATTTAGCATAGTAATAACTGCCATAGGAGTGTTTATTGTTGGACGTCAACTCTTATTTATAAAAATATGAAAGAATGAGTTCCTAAATTCCTTTAAAATTCAGCTTAAAGTAAAAAATGAGGCCTGCAAACGAGTGCTCTATTGTGTGAGATCACAGGACTATGGGTTACAAGTGTGTCTTGTGTTCGGGAGATGGATGGGCACAGACATGTGTGGACGACTGCATTGGGGTGAGGAAGCTGACCAGTCCTTTCAAGGAGCACCGGGAAGAAGAGACAAGGCTGAGCTTTCATTTACTGTTGTCATTCATTTGTGGGATTTCTTTGCAGATTTAAACTAGTGTTGAGCTTTACACATGCTTGTTAAATTACAATAATGTAGACCAAGATTGTAACTAGCAAAAACTACATGGAAGCAGATGGTGAGGCTTCATAATGAACCCAGGGGAACCATATCAGCAGAAATGGTTTTGTTTTATGGTTTGACTTTTAATTTTTGTTTTTGTTTTTAACTTGGCTGCCATAGAGAAGGGTGTGGGGTTTGTTTTTGTTTCAGTTTCCACTTCCTGTGTGAGTCTTTTGGAATGGATGTTTAATATAGATATGAAATCATTGAGGAAAACCAAACAAAAGAAAATGTTATGATGAAAAACTGGACGTTAATTTTCCACACAGTATTTTTGAAAGGAAACTCAAAATGAAACTAAACTAAAAAGAAACTTGAACTCCTGATCCTCCTGTTTCCATCCCCCATGTGCTGGCAAGGCAAAAGGGATTTTGGCAAAATTGATGGCTTTGGGTCTTATACCTACCTAGTCTTCTTTCAAAAGGGGCCTTTTTAGAAAGACCCTCTCAGGGTGGGCCAGGAACCTAAACGGCCCTCTCTACTCCATAGCCTTATGTTTTGGGGAAACAGCTGACAAGTCCAGGGTGGTCACAGAGTTGGCCCTATTCTGGATTCTGCCCTTTAATTAACTACTATATGCTTTACCAACGACACCTTGCGATGCAGCCAATAAATGGTAAAAGTTCTTCAAATAAAAACGTGTGCCAGGCATGGTGGCACACATCTTTAACCCAAGCATTTGGGAAGCACAGGTAGGAGGATCACCATGACTGGTTTGAGACCAGTCTAAAGAGTGAGTTCCAGGTCAGCCTGCCCTAGAGCGAGACCCTACCTCAGGAAAAAAATGTGCATGGTGCAGGGCCTACGATGTAGTTTGCAGTAGAGCACTTGCCTAGTATGTGCAAGGTGCTGGGTTTGCCCCCTGACACACACACACACACACACACACACACACACACACACACACACACACACACAC
>PVHP010030989.1:0-21294 GCA_004024765.1 Zapus hudsonius | reverse complement strand
ATCCTCTTACCTCTGCTTCTTGAATTAAAGGCTTGTGCCATCACACTGGGCCTGATTTTGTTAAGGATGTTTAGAGTTCATTAGGAATGTTGGTTTAGCATATTCTGTCATGTCATGCCATTGTCAGATTTTTGTATCAGCTACACTGATATTAAAAATGAGTTGGAGGGCTGGAGAGATGGCTCAATAGTTAAGGCACATGCCTGCAAAGCCTAAAGACCTGGGTTCAATTCCCAGTACCCAGATAAAGCCAGATGCACAAAAGGGCTCATGCGTCTGGAGTTTGCAGTGGCTGTAGGCCCTGTTGCACCCATTCTCTTTTCATTCTCTCTATATCTCTCTGCTTGCTAATAAGTAAATAAAAATATTTTTTAAAAAATGAGTTGGAACTGGGCATGGTGGCATATGCCTTTGATCCCTGCACTTGGGAGGCAGAGGTAGGAGAATCACTTTGAGTTCAATGCCAGCCTGGGTGAGTTCCAGGTCAGTTTGGGCTAGAGTTAGACCCTACCTAGAAAAACAAACCAAACCCAAACAAAACAAAACCAAGAAAAAAAATGAGTTGGGATTTGTTCCATTCTCAATTCTCTGAGAGTTTATACAAAGCTGTGGAATTTTAAAAGATTTAATAAAGTTTATAATGAAGGCATCTGGGCCTGATTTTTTTTTTTTTTTAGTGAAATGATTCTGGTCTTTAGATTCAGTTTCTTTAATGAATATAGCTATTAATCTTTTCTAATTCTTTGAAATCAATTTTGATATATTTTTGTTAGATAAGAAATTACCTGTTTTCTAGCATAATTACCACAAAGGTATTTTATTCATCACTCTCTGTGTGTGTGTGTGTGTGTGTGTGTGTGTGTGTGTGTGTGTGCAAGTCATGGTCCTATGTGGAGGTCAGAGGAGAGCTTCCAGGTGTGGTCCTCTCTGGCTTATCCTGGGTTGATTGAATGGCTGTGGCTGTGGGTCCCGTATTCATCCCGTCATTCTCTGTAGGGTTCCATATGGATCCTCCATGATATGACTGTGGTGGCTCATCTCTTGCCAGAATCTCAGCTTTCTGCCTGTGGTCGGTTGGTAGGGTTAGATGTGCCCCAGCTCCCTCGCTGTATCCTGAAAAATACAAACATAATCTCCATCGGAGAATGAGATCAGTATCGGTTAACAAATATACACCATTCTTGATTACCTAGCTTCTATTTTTAGTAGCCTCCCTGGCAGTCCCTCGAATAATGCATCTTTTCTTGGGAGTCCAAGAGTATGGGATCTGGTGCATATCGCCCTGAATCCCCAGTTCCATTTTTTTTTTTTTTTTGGTTTTTTGAGGTAGGGTCTCACTCTAGCTCAGGCTGACCTGGAATTCTCTGGATTCTCAGGCTGGCCTTGAACTCACAGCAATTCTCCTACCTCTGCCTCCCGAGTGCTGGGATTAAAGGCGTGCGCCACCAGGCCCGGCTCTGTTGGTTTCTTTTGTTTTGTATTTCATTAATCTGTGCTGTTTCATTAATTTCTTTTCTGTAATTTATTCTGGGTTTAACTTTCCAGCTCTTTAAAGTAGAAGCTTAGATCATGGATTTAAATATTTCTTTAAATGTCAACACTTAAAGCTATGAATTTGTCTTTAAGGAGTGCTTTATCTGCATCCCAAAGATTGTGAAAGCTTATATTTTCATTTTAATTAGTTTGCAATATTTCCCAATATCTTCTGTGATTTTTTTACAGGTTGTTTAGAAGTATGTGAATAGATATGGAAGGAATTTTTAAATACTTGGAGGTTTTTCTAAGTTTTGATTTTGTTAGTGTCTTCAAAATGTATACTGCTTGGGTAAGAGAGCTTTAAAATTTTAATCCTGAAATATGTTTTAGCCCTAGGATATGCTTTTTCTGGATATTTCATCTACTCCTAAAAACAATAAACATTGTATGGTTGATGGGTATACAGTTCTGTAAATGTCAGAGATTTAGATGGTGTATAGCATTATTCATATATTTTATTTACTAAGTGTTAATTTTGTTTGGTTCATATAGTAGGCAGCTTCAATGTTGCTGGGATGAACTTCCAAACAGACAGTTTATAGGAGGAAGGGATTTATTTCAAGCTTATAGATCCAGGGGAAGTTCCATCAATGATGAGAAAAGCTGGCTTCCTTTTGCAGATCCAAGCAGATAAAACAACTGCAGCAAATGAAACACCAGCATCCAGACCTCACACAGCTCTCTCTCTATACCTTTGGGTGGGAATCAAATTCCCCACCACACACATACCTTTGGGGTGGACCCCAGAATCTACCCCCCATGATACCTCCTTCAGCCAGGCAGTTGGAGACTCAAGTTACAAGCTTAATAAAACACCTGAGTCTATGGGGGATATTCATTCACATTCAAACCACCACAGTAGGCATACAAAAATAGCTTTGCTATGACATTTTTATATGTATATATATTTATCCTTTGTTTTAATTTGGTCCTTGTTCTCCATCTCCATCTCTTGCTAGACCTTTCACCACTTCTGATTTCATTTTCTTGGTAGATGAATGAAGTTCCATTGTGTATTCATGCACCAGATTTTCTTTACCCATTCATCTGTTGATAGATATCTGGGATTGTCTTGGCTATTGGATTTAAATATTTCTTTAAATGTCAACACTTAAACATTTATAGTTTAGCAATATGCGTGAGTGTACAAGTATTCTATGCCATGCTTGTTTAGAATCTTTTGAATATGTGTCCAGTAGTACCACCGCTGGCCCATATGATAGTTCTATTTCAGTTGAGTTTTTTTTCCTGAGGACACTGCATACTGTTTTTTATAGAGGCTATAGCAGTTTACATTCCCATCAGCAGGATATAAGGGTTTCTCTTTCTCCACATTTTCACCATTTTGATGGTCAATCTGACTAAATTAAGATGGAATCTCAAAGCATTTTCCTGATGGCAAAGGAGATCCAATACTTTTCAAATATGTATTTGTCATTAGTATTTCTCTCTTTGAGAAATTCATTAATTCATTTATTGATACTTAATTTCTGCAGTTCTTTATATATTCTAGGTTTTAATCTCTTTTGGAATGTATACTTGGCATAGATTATTTTCCTATTCTCTCTCTCTCTCTCTCTCTCTCTCTCTCTCTCTCTCTCTCTTTAAGGTAGGGTCTCATTCTAGCCCATGCTGACCTGGAATTTACTCTGTAGTGCTTGGCTGGCATTGAACTCATGACGCTCCTCCTACCTCTGCCTCCTGACTGCTGGGATTAAAGGAGTGTGCCGCCACATCTGGCTCCCCCCCCCATTAGATTGTCTGTCTCTTTGACTAAGGTTTCCTTTTCTGGACTAAAATTTATAAATATCATGTAATCCCATTTGTCAGTTTTGGGGTTTATTTCCTGTGACATTTAAGTTTTAAGTTTTTTTTTTCTCAGAAAGTCCTCGTTTATGCCTCTATCTTGAAGTGTTTTGCCTATTCTAGGAATTTCTAAGTTTTAGGTTTTATGCTAAAGTCTTTGATCCAGTTTGAACTGATTTTTATGTTCATGATGGCTCTAGTCTCATACCGAGACATGTGGATATTCAGTTTTTCCACATTATATTGTAAAAATTTCCCTTCTACTCCTAGTTTCTTCAGGGCTTTTTATCAGGAAGGGACGTTCAACTTTGTTAAAAGCCTTATGCACTTGTTGAGATGGTCATGTGTTTTCTGTCCTTAAGTATTTAGATATGTATTACATTGTTAAACCTTCCTTGAATTCCTAAAATGAAATCAATTTTGTCACAGTGCATACTCTTTTTCATGTGTTCTTGAATTCAGTAAGTATTTTATTAATAATTTTGCTTCTCTGTTCATGAGGAAAATTGGTCAATGTTATTCTTTTTTGTTATGTCTTTATGTGGTTTTATTACCAGAGCAATACTGGCTTCATAAGATTAACTTGGTATTGTTCCCTCCTTAGAAATGGAATAGTCTGCAGAGCATTGGTGTTTGCCCTTCTTTCAGGTTTTGGCAGAATTCAGCAGTCAAGACATCCAGTGTTGGTCTTTTCTTTCCTGGGCAACTCTTTAATAATGCTCCAAACACACTGCCTAAGGTGGATCTGTTTAAATTAGTTATATACTATTTATTTAATTTTTGTAGGCCATGTATGTCTAGGAAGTTATCTATATCTTCTAGATTTTCCAGTTGTTTTTTCTTTGCTATGTGAAGTATTCCCTAATAATTCTCTGAATTTCATTGGAATTAGTGGTAACTTTCTTCCTTTCATCTGTAATTTTAATAATAGGGTGTTTTTTTTTCTTTTGGCTGGTCTAGTTAGATGTTTGTTAATGTTCTTTGTTTTTGCAAAGTCCCAACTTTTTCTTGGATTTATTTTATGTAAATAGTTTTATTTATTTATTTAGTTTTTTTCCAGTAGGATCTTGGCCCTACCCCAGGTTGACCTGCAATTCAGTCTTGAATGTAGTCTAGGCTGGTCTGGAACCCACAGTGATCCTCCTGCCTTTGTTTCCCAAGTGCTGGAATTAAAGGTGTGTGCCACTACACCTAGTGATCATTTTATTAATTTCTGCCCTGGTCTTATATTTCTTGTCATCTATTGTTTTTTAAGACGTTAAGGCACATCATTAGGTTATTTATTTAGATTCTCTAATTTTTAATGTAAGCATTATAGTTATCATCTTTCCTCTTAGACTGCCTTAGCTGTATTCCAGATGGTCTGGTAAATTGTACTTCCATTGTTCTTTTTATATTAGAAAAATTAAAATTTCCTCCCTGATTTATTCAGTGACAGTGCCCCCTGCCAGTTCCTTCAAGAGTTTTTTTTTTTTTTTTTTTTGTGGTTTTGGTGGTTCTTCTTGCTGTTAATTTCCAGTTTTATTTTACTCTGGTTTGATAGATACAGAAGGAATTATTGCAATTCTTTCTAGAGTTTGGAGAAAGTTGAGTTCATTTGGTCTATAATGTGGTTTAGCGCTGAAGTTTCTTCGTTTATTTTTAGTTCTCATGACCTATCTAAAGATGGAAGTGAGAAACTAAAGTTACCCTGCAATTATTGTGTCAGGATCTATCTGACATTTTATGAGTATTATGTGTTTATAAACTTGGCAACTCCAATGTTCAGTGACTATACTACATATATGTATGTATAAACTGTAATTGTTATGTTTTCTTGATTAATAGTTCCCTTTATTAATATGCAGTTGCTCTTTAAAAAGAAAGAATGCTCTTTTAAAGAAAAGAAGCTACAAGTATAATAGCTTTTGTATAAAGATTTTTTGTTGTTGTGTTGGAAATCCAGAATTTTGTTGTGGCTTTTATAGAGGAATGCAGAGCTGTCTCCCTCTCAAAGTAATTTTTTTATTATCTCATAACAATAATGCCACCATTATCAGAGGGTAAGTACTTCTTGTCTAAGGAAATGCATAACTTCCTCTTAGGACTTTAGCCTTCACGATAGCATTTTCTTCCACTTGAGAAGATTCTTATATTTTCAAACTATTCATCTTGAACCTTTTTGTGCTTTTGTGCAATGTAGTATTTTATTGATCTGTCTTTGTACATTTTCATTTCATATGTCTGTCTCCTACTTACTTGTCTGAATCAACTATAGCAGATAGAATTTTTTTTTTTGTTTAAGATAGTCACTTTATGCTTATGTTGGTTTAATCCTCTGTTACTCTCTGGAAAATATTCTGAAGTCTTTCTTCCCCTTTGAAGCCTGCCTTTTTCTGTCTGTCAGCTTGCCTGGTTTAAGGAAGAACACATCAATATAGTTTTATTTTGAGGAACAAATTTTCTTTCTCCTTTTCTTGAGTCAAGTTTCCTTAAATCAGTCAGCATGTATCAAGGCTATAGCTATAGGGAGGCTGCTACCCTGAGCTACTGTGTCTGCTGCTGCTGCTGTACATACTGTTATGTAAGGGGGCAAATCTATTTATTATGTTTGCAAAATCCATTCTGTACAATTGCAGATCAAGGTTGCTCTGCTGTGATCTATGGGATGTTATGTTTTAAAGATCATCTTGGAATACAATTAGAGAGCTTAGTATTTTGACATAATAAGAATTATTTTAACTTTAATATTTTACCCTTGCAAAAACTTCAATTAAAAATTCTATTTAAAAAATTAAATGTTAGATGCTTTGTTTCCTTATCTGTGGCATTGTTATAATCATAGCTGAATGGAAGTGCACAGTTTAGGAAGTAAGATGCTTTTCCTTGGTAATGAGGGTAAGTTTAACAAAAATCAGGGTATCATTAATTTACGTAGCTTTTAAATAGTAGCCTTTAAAAATCTTATTTTCCAGGCATAAGGACATTTAGATTGGATGAATTCACACAATGAAATGTAAATGAAAATTAATACAATTAACAAACTATTGAATGAGTATTTCTATTCTAAAGCATAGGTGACAGGGCAAAATTGCTCAATAATATCATTGTTTTATTTCTAGCTAAACACTTTTTGTTTAGAGTTTGTAAATAATTGCTGATTAGACGAATTGGATTATTAAGGTTTATATTACATATTGAATACATTTTGTGTTACTTTAGAAAATATTAAAGTGCTAGCAGGCATTTTAATTTTAATAGATAATTCAGGTGAATCATTATGAAAGAGCATGCCTTTTTGTATAAAGTCCTTATTTCTCTTTTAATTGTGATGGATAGTTTTCCTGGATATAGTAATCTTGGTAGACAGTTGTTATTTTTCAGAGCTTGGAATACACCACTCCATCTCCTTCTGCCTTTTAAAGTTTGTGTTGAGTAATCAATTATTATCCTGATGGGCTTTCCTTTAAAGGTTACTTGATGCTCCTCTCTTATTGTCTTCAATATATTTTCTTTGTCTTTTCAGTAGTTTAATTATAATATGGAGAGGAGAGGTTCTTCCCTGATTCTGTCTGTTTGGTGTTCTAAATGCTTCCTCTATCTGTATTGGCACCACTTTCCCTATTTTCTTCTATGATTTTGTTGAAAATATCTACTATGCCCTTAGAGTGAAATTATTCTCCTTCTACTATACCTACTATACTTTGAATTCTTATGTTTGATCTCTTGATAGTGCCCTGAATGTCTTGAAATTCCCACTCATACCTTCCTATTAGTTCGTCTTTCTCTTTGTTGGCCTGTTTTAGGTCTGCCACCTTGTCTTCCAGAGGTTTAAATATTCTGTCCTCTCCTTGATCCATTCTACTAGTGAGACTTTTTACAGAGTTTTGGATTTGACTTACTGTGTTCTTCATTTCTAGCAAATTTCTGTTTGATATTTCTTTATGATTTCTATTTTGTGACATAAAAAAGAAACTTTCATTGACTAGTTGGTTATTCTGAAAAATATTTTATATATTAAATATAGTATAAGTGTCTGTTTTTCCCCCTTATTTGTTAGCTTTGAAAATAGTAAGTTGGTCATTGAGAGGTGTAGTTCAGTGGTAGAGTATGTAGTTAGCTTGAGCAAGGACCTGAGTTTCATCTTCAGGATCCCAAAAATAATTACATAAGTTAATAAAAGAGACTTAGTTTTCCTATATTAATTTTAAAGGAACTTAAAGGATAAGAATTTGTTTCAACACTTGATATTATTACATATTATATAGTTAGTGTCATTACTGATGCTCTAGCTTCCCATTATTGTCCATCAGGAGCCCCTACCCCCAACCTGTCTTATTATTTCTCAACCTTGAGTGAATATTGGTCTCACACTCACAGATTTACAATCTATGTACGTCTGAATCTCAAGCCCCTATAATGGCATGTTGAGTAACCTTGTTATTATTATAATATGGAATACACACATATACACACCCAATACACACACTAGTGCAGGGAACTGAGTCCAGCTAGGCAAGTGCTCTACTAATTAGCTATGTTCTTAGCCCTAGGGATGTATATATATGTATATGTATATATATATATATATATAAACTCTGTTTTAAAATCTTGTAATATATTTTTTCTGTGTGTTTATGGCACAAACTTATTATATAGCTAGAATCAATTTTTTTCATCTTCCTGTGGTCTTGAGGAGTTTACAGTTTTTTATATTTATATAAAATATGTATTTGGTTCCAAGCCAAATCTTTAAATAGAAATGTGTTTAGAGAAGTCTAACTTTTGTCCTTATTTCCTTTGCTGCTTTGTTCTGCCTATCCTTCACTTTTTACAGGTACCTACATTTATGCTTGCTTTTGATCTTCTTTCCTTTTCTCTCTCTCCCTCTTTCCTTCCTACTTTTGTTCTCTTCCCTTCCTTCCTTCCTTCCTTCCTTCCTTCCTTCCTTCCTTCCTTCCTTCCTTCCTTCCTTCCTTCCTTCCTTCCTTCCTTCCTTCTCTCTTCTTTCTTGGCAAAGGAGATCTATTGAGAAAAGGGTAAAAATTCCCCAAAGTGTTAGGGCTCACATACTTAGGATTTTGGTTGGCACACAAAGAAAGAAAGGGGAGAAAAGAAAAGCCGAGGGCTGGAGAGATGGCTCAGCGGTTAAGGCACTTGCCTCCAGTGCCTAAGGCCCCGGGTTCAATTCCCCAGGTCCCACATAAGCCAGACCCACAAGGTGGTGGCCATGGTGTTCTCTCTCTCTCTCTCTCTCTCTCTCTCTCTCTCTCTCTCCTTGAAAATGAATAATAAAAAAAGAAAAGCCGAATAGTTATGCTTTTTTTTTTTGAGTTAGAACTCAGAAAAGTGAGCAGGTTGTACAGTAAGGGTCTATGAGTACTTGATGGATTGATCTTTCTATTCAAATATAAGCCAGGCATGGTGGTGCACACCTTTAATTCCAGTAATTGGGATGCAGAGGTAGGAGGATTGCTGTGAATTTGAGACCACAGTGAGGCTACATAGTGAATTCCAGTATAGCCTGGGCTAGAGTGAGACCCTACCTTGAAAAACCATATGATATATATCATATCCTTCCACTTTTTATATAAGTGGTAGCAAATTATACAGATTTTTCTATAGTAAGTCTCATCTTAGAAACACATTTCAAGGGCCAATAAAATAGCATATTTATATGAACCAGGTCTAATAGGAAGGGATGGCCTTCCATTCAGTCTGAACAATACCTTAGAGAATCAGGCAATTTCTCTAATGAGTTACAATATAAGTGTTCTCCCACAAATTTTGTTCAGCCAGTTTTGAACCTCTGTGTAATATATATACTGCCATATCCGTTTACTTCATCACATGCTATTTTAAACTCCATTTTTTAGTGGTGTTTATGAGTTTTGCTCCTAGTTTTAAATAAGTGTGTATAAAGCTAGGTTCCCAAATGAGATAGATCCTGTTCTTGATAATGTTCGAGAAGTGTTTTTGTTATGAATATTTCACAGTTACAAATGCAATTTCTTTCCTTTTGCAGTCACAGGATTTGATCTGTGGGGCGCAGTCGTGGCAACCGGGGTGGTCTGCACATTCTACTGCACACTGGTATGTCAAGAGCACTCTGTCCTCTTCACTATACTTTGCAAAACTGAAAATTCAAACAGTTGTGAGCTATAAACTGACTATACTTTTCTACTCCCAATCTCTCAGTAGTATATAACATTTTTGTAAGAAATATTTAATCTGTGGTAAAATTTGATGTTTAGTAGAACATGGATCATAACTAAGATTTTTCTTTCATCCGAACCATTTCCTGGGTCTCTGTTATTATCTCCTGATTCATTCTTACTGGTGCCTAATTCTTGTGACTATGCTCATATAATTCCTTAACATTGAGATCTTTGAGAATCTTCAGATTAACCCTTTATTTGATGGATCTTATAAGGGACACATTCCTGGTTCAACTCGGGTCCTAGATCTAGGCTGAAGGGAGATATTTGGAGTTGCAGTGGCTAGTAAAAAATAGTGTTTTAACAAATGATATAAATATCTGATAATAGACTGATTGAATATCAGTCCTGCCTGTAAATTAAAATTCACAAAATTGACTTTTTCAATTAGAGTCTGAATTATCTTTCTAACCCTGTCTCCATACCACTCCATTCCAAAATATTTATCTAGCTGTTCATCAGGCCACATAATTTGAACTCTTTTTGCTTTTTTTCCAGGCTGTTTTCTCTGCTGGGAGGACCTTCCATCTTTACCTCTGCTAATGCTTGAGGGTTTGGCTTAAATCTCTTTCTATATCAAGTTTCTCCCCATCCTGATCAACGCCTTTAAGTGCATTTCTTGGCCAAGATCCCTGTTTTCATCATTGTTGTCCACCATAATGTATAAATATATAGATACTTAATCATGTCTGATGGAAACATCCATGTTAATATACCTTCCTTTCCAAGGGTGGTCTTAAAGCAGTTGTCTGGACAGATGTTTTTCAAGTTGCAATCATGGTGGCTGGATTTGCATCGGTGATTATACAGGCTGCAATAACTCAAGGAGGCATCAACACAATTTTAAATGATGCTTATAATGGTGGAAGATTAAATTTCTGGAAGTAAGTTGCTATTTACCTCTTGGCTAATAGACTACACCTTTTGTTTTCTCTCTAAAGATAGCTTCTTTATTGAAATAGTACACTTTCACTGGGAAGCCTATGAGCCACTAAGGATGGGATATAAAGTTAACAAGTAAATACATGAGGGGTTTCCACCAGTTTTTTTTTTTGTGTGTGTGGATTTAAATCAGCTGATTGCTCTTAGTTCTAGAGTAGTAGGATGAGTAGGGCCTTAAAGCAAGCAAGTAGTTTCTTCTAGAGAGTCAAGTGTCAAACAGGCTGAATGTAGGAGAGGATGAGAAGGTAAAAAGACAAGACAAGAAAGTTTCTTAAGAGACAAACACTGCATAACAGTGACTCCATTTTCATAATTCTTAATTTCAGGAAACTTTGAAAGCTTCTTTGATATTACTCTGGCAATATAAGTATATTAATAATAGCACATTGTTACATGTTTTTGTTTTGTATGTCTGTCCAATATTTTGTTTCCTATGTCCTGACCAGAAAAGTTACAGCTGACATTTCTAGTGATAGCATGTCACAGGATATAATATATTTTAAACAGTCTTTCATTTTTCCTAAAAAGTATATGATGGAAAACTAGGTATTTCATCCCAAATACACCATCTAGTTTTAAAGAATTTTGAAAACACTTTCCCTTTGAATCTATCGTCAGCTTGGTTTTCTATGTTCACTTTGGAAAGAGACTCATTTTGACTCAGACCAGGTATTTTTTTTTTCTATTTAAGCAGCCTCACATTGAGATTGGCAATCTAAAATCACAGGCATTAAATTTAAGGATGGCTTTAAAGTTTCAGATCAGATTGCATCCATGTTTTACTGGAAGGAATGTATATGTCAGTGACTCAGCAAATCAGCTTCAATTGTTTTCAGTGTTTTATTCTTTTCCTTGAAGATTCAGATTTGAGGACACAAACCTGTGGTGGGTTTATCTTTGACTACAGTTACATCCATGACTAAGAAAGAGCAAGATATTTGAACTGATATCTATTTAGGCTAGTTAATGAGGAAATGATGGTTTCCTCAAAGCAGCCCATTTGTGTGTGTGTGTGTGTGTGTGTGTGTGTGTGTGTGTGTGTGTGTGTGTGTGTGTGTGTGTTTTAACCAAGAGAGGAGAAATGACTGGTAGGGACTAGAAACAACCAGTGACTATGCAGAAGATACTGATTATTCTGTTTTTATTCTTTCCCTAGAAGCTATGGAGGACAAAACCAATCACTTTTTTCTGCAAGCTCATTGTCACTGTTTAGAAAAGATACACAAATTTTAGCATTGAACAATAAAGAGCATAGAAAAATAAAATTACTTTTATAGCCATAACATTGAAGGTTGCTAGTCTCTAAGTAATAATGAAAAGCCCTATTTTGTTTCAGACTTTTCAAGGTCACTACATGAATTGCTTGTTATAGCAGACACAATAGCTATTCTGATTGAAATAAAAGAACTAAACCTACTAAACTAAGTGTTCGAAATTCTGTTAATGCTCCTCTTATAGTTCACTGGATTCTTTCAGTTCTTGATTTCCACTAGCTAACACAGTAGTTAATTCTCCATGGTAAAAAGTGAAGGGACTCCTGAAAGTCTTGAACTTTGAAATGTTAGGCAATGAGATAGAGGATCTCCCTTCTCCAAGGCAATGTTTTAATATACATAACATCATAAGATAACTTTGCTCAACAGATCTCCAATGTAAGATTTGGAATTGATTTTCAGAATTTTATAATTTTCAGAAAAGTGCCTACAAAGGCTAATGTTGCAACAAGTTTTAAAAATATTTTAATTAATTTATTTGCAAGCAAAGAGAGACGAGAGATAGAGGGGGAGGGAGGGAGAGAGAATGTGTACCCTAGGGACTCCAGCTGCTGCAAACAAACTCCAGATGCATGCACTCCTGTGCATCTGGCTTTATGTGGGTACTGGGGAAATGAAGCCAGGTTGTTAGGCTTTGCAGGCAAGCACCTTAAACACTGAGCAACCTCTCAAGCCCGCAGCAAGTTTCCAAGTTCATATTATATGTCAGAACTGAATAGAATTCTCTTTTACAAGATGATGTATCAAAAAGAGCTTGGAGATACTTCAAACACAGAAGTGAAACTATTTTGTAACAATGTTTTGGACTTGTGCATACATCATAAAGTAGTTGTAACTATTAGCATGTAGCTTATGCAAATAGCATTTTCAGAGACCATAAGTAAAATGAGCTAATATTTTTAGCAAGTAAAAGCCTTGAAACTGCATGAATTGAATTCCTAATTAAGCTTGAACATGAATTAGAATGATAACTAGACATATACTAGAAGAGGAATTATGTACACAAAATGTGTTAATTTTGTGTTCACTTCAATATATCTATCCATATGCTGTGTTTTGCCCCTTTCCTAATTATAGGCATGGCCAACTAGTTTAATACGTTTCCTAAGACCATAGGAGAACAATTTCTCTAAATTTTCAAATTGATTTCAATATTTATTTTCTCCCCATTCAATCTGAAATTGCTTAATGATGTTTATTTAATTGAATTTAAATTTTTAAAAAATTGTACCTTTGATATTACTTTAAAAATTTAGACATTTAAAAAATTTAGACATTTTTAATGCATGTCTATGGGCATCTATTGCTTACATTCAAAAGTATTCTTGGAGAATTTTCTTTAGTCTTTTACCAATGGTTGACATTTGTTTTCTGTTTCTTTCTATTTAGTTTTGATCCCAACCCTTTGCAAAGACACACATTCTGGACAATTGTTATAGGAGGGACCTTCACATGGACTTCAATCTATGGTGTCAACCAGTCTCAAGTGCAGAGATACATTTCGTGTAAAAGCAGATTCCACGCAAAACTGTAAGAAAAATTATGGTGTATGAGTAATAACCATCAGTTGTTTTACATCATTAAGCTATTATGTATACATCAAGATTGGTTCAACTTTAAGGCTATTGTAACATGAAACTCCAAGAGAGAAATGATATACTTGGACCAAACAGGGATGGGGTGGTGGTTCAGTCTCGTGCTTTCCTGGTATGCATGAAGCCTTGGGTTTTAGCCTCAGACACACACACACACACACACACACACACACACAGAACAAAGTGGTGTTGTATGTTTAAAATCATATAATTAAAAATCTTTACAGAAATTATCAAGTAACAAAAGTATTCCTTTTTCAATATCAACCAATGGAATGTAAAGGCAGAGAGTGTGCGAGAGGAAACATGGTTTGGGAAGAAACTGTCCAGGGAATACAGGTCTGTCTTTCATACTAAAAGGATGGTTGAAATCCATTGATATGTAGATGTTGACCATATTTAGCAGTTTATTATTGCATTACTTCTTAAAGGAAAATGAGTAAGAGTTACTGTTTTGTTATTTATTAAAATACCTGTTTCATGACATGAAGACCAGACATAGTAAAATTCAGTACCATTATAAAGGTACCCATGTCTTCAAATTCCAACCAGAAGGACGTGCTCACAAAGTGGGAAAAGACCATCTATTAACAATATTTCCAGATGTATTTTATTAACATCATAAGCAGAGGGTTAGCTTAGAATAAAGGTTAGCATCTTTGCATGTGTGTGCATGTGTGTTGTGTGTGCGTGTGTTCCTGTCTGTGTGTCTCTATGGGTACATGTGTTTGTGCATTCATGTGGAGACCAGAAGACAACTTTGAGTGTTATATTCATAAATACTGCCTACCATTTTTTTCCCCTTTGAGACAGGGTCTCTCACTGGCCTGGAGCTCACCACTTAGGATAAACAAGTTAGCTACCAAACTCCAGAGATCCTTCCATCTTTGCCTCCCCAGCATTGGGATTATAGGTATATGCTTTCACATATAGCATTGTACCGTGTTGTTGGGAATCAAATTCATGCTCACATACTTACAAAGCAAGCACTTTACTGACAGAGCTACCTCCCCAAGGAGTATTTTTGATAACTAGAAAAAGTAATGTGCATTTATTTGGTATATAATCAGGAAGCTGTCATTCACGTAACAATTTTCTTAGTCTTCAGGATAGAAGTTACAATTGTCATTTGTTGGTTTGCTCTCCTTTCCTCAGATCTCTCTACATCAACCTTCTGGGCCTCTGGGCAATCCTCACCTGCTCCGTGTTCTGTGGACTTGCCCTGTATTCCAGGTACCATGACTGTGATCCTTGGACATCTAAGAAAGTTTCAGAGGCAGACCAGGTTTGGTATCATGTCTTTTTTCATGTGCACATCAATATTAACAAAGCATATTAGGTAGGAAGAAAAGGTCCTATGGAGACACATCATAGGCTGCATCATCTTTCACATCCGAAAAGCATTTGCTAAAGTTTTTTTTTAGCAGACAGAGCAGAATGAAGAATGCCATGTCTAAAATGAAATTATTGATACCTGAAAAATTTCAAGTAATATCTCAGCATTAGGAGTCAAAATGTAAACACATTAATCAAACTCTATATAAACCATGGACCTATGGAACAGTTTGTGGGTATTATCAGATTGCTTATTTATAAACAATTTATCCTCCCATGTTTAAGTGGTGTATAAACATATCTAACGTGTGAGCATGGATTAAAAATTAACTATGTGCTGAGATTCTGTGCTTCTTTTAATTCTTGCAATGATGTAATACTAATTTTATATGTGATGAAATGGATCTCCATGAGGTTTTCTTGCTGGCCCAAGGTTGCATTGCTAATAAATAAGAATAACTGGAAACATTCATCCGATACTCATGATGGGCTAGGCATAGCCATATGTGAAGTATATAAATGCTTTTTATCATTTTAATAGCTATGTTCTGAGGTCAAGCATATGATTACCTCCCTTTTAGTGATAAGGAAGGTAAGGTACTGAGAGGGCTTCTATAGGTAGCTAGCTAGTAAACTTAGAGCCAGGATTCAAACCTAGGCAGGCTGTTTGTTACTGGAGCCCTGTGAACCTCTCACCATGGCATAGGCTTTCTTTCAAAAGGTGCAGCTAGAATTAAGACCCAGGATGGCCTGATTCCAAAAGCCCAGGATCTTGGCAAAATTAATTTCTAGAATAAGCACCAGAAGCTTAGAATGAAGATGGGCAAATTTTATGTTGGTGTAAGTGCATTATGAGAGATTAGGAAATGAAAACATTTTTGAGCTGTGTGTCTCAACCCATCTTAAAAGTGCTCTCTTGGAAAAACACTCCCAGAGAATCAAAGGTTGCATCTACCCTGAAGAGGGAAGCACTTGTCTCTTATAGTTCCTTTAATCAAGAGCATTTTTTGCATGTATATATGTGTGTAGTATGTATGTATGTATGTATGTGTTCCTGTGTAAGGATGCACATGACTGTGTGGATATGTGTGCACAGGTGTACAATGTGTACATGTGGAGGCCAGAGGTTGATGTCAGTGTTTTTCTCAATCACTCTCCACTTTATTCTTTGAGACAGGGGCTCACACTAGCAGCTCACAGATTGGGTTAGACTAGCTAGCCAGTGAACCCTCTCCCTGGACCAGTATTCTGATAGTTTTTGTTTGTAGGCTCTCACTCTAGTCCAGGCTGACCTGGTCCAGGGAGATGGCTCAGTGGGTAAAGTGCTTGATGCACAAGCATGAAGGCCTGAGGTCAGATCCCCAGCACCCACGTGTCTGTACTCCCAACACTGGACGGTAAATACAGGGAACACCTGTACACACACCTGGGGATCTTGATTTGAAAATTAATGGTAAAGAATTTCCAGATAAACCTAAAGTCACATGTGTATCCATCCTTATTTAATATTTACTTTAAACAGCATAATTTATAATGATGTAGGTTTTAGAGATTTCTTGAGATCGCTGTCTATGCATCACTATGTTTTACAGATAAAATTTTGAACAGTGATTGACATTCACAAAATGACCTTGACTCAATGTGTGTATGGTATGATGGCCCACACCTTTAGTCCCAGCACTCGGGAGGCAGAGGCAGGAGGATCACCATGAGTTTGAGGCCACCCTGAGACTACATAGTAAATTCTAGGTCAGCCTGGGCTAGAGGGAGACCCTACCTGGAAAAAACAAAAATAAATAAATAAATAAATAAGTAAATAACCACAACGGAGTAGAAAATATTTCATTAAAATGGTTTATTTTTCCATACCATAATCACTACTATTTTTGTTCGTGTTTTTCACAGTAGGATCTCAGTCTAGCCCAGGATGGCCTAGAACTCATTCTGCTTACTATAGAGTTGATGGCCTCAAACTCACAGCGAGCCTCTTAACCTCTGCTTCCTGAGTGCTGGGATTAAAGGTGTGCACCACCATCCTGACTTAACCATGACTTTTATTGAACATTTATGCTAGTCTATATTATATGCTATTTAGGTTCAGGGAAATGAATTAAACAAAATAATATTTGCCTAAATTCAAAGACTGCTTTCTTAACTATTGTGATATTTGTTGCTTTTGAAGTGTTGGCATTAAAGACTTTAACTTTATGTATTTGGAAATTACAGTTGTGTAGAGCATATCCTTTTAATTTTGAAAGAACACCAAGTTTATTAGACATTAACTTTTGTTCAATAGCAATTAAAACTTGGGTGTAAATTTTGTATTCCTTTCAGCTTATGCCTTATTTGGTATTGGACATTTTGCAAGATTATCCGGGAGTTCCTGGACTTTTTGTGGCCTGTGCTTATAGTGGAACGTTAAGGTAGGACGCTGTGATTCTACAAGCACGCCAGCCAGTTCCTAAAGGATCTGTGCAAGCTCTTGTTCCTGTGACCTATATAGGAGGAAATAACTTGAAAGGAAGAATCACTTATTTTGGCTCATGGTTTCACCAAGTCCACGATCACTTGGCCCTACTTGGGCAAAACATCATGGCAGGGGGTGTGTATGACAAAGGACTTTCTTGTTTTTTTTTTTTTTTTAACATTTTATTTACTTATTTGAGAGAGAGTGAGAAAGAGGCATACACACAGATACACACACAAAGAGAGAGGGAGAGAGAGAGAGAGAGAGAGAGAGAGAGAGAGAGAGAGAGAGAGAGAGAGAGAATGAGAGAATGGGCATGCTAGGGCTTCCAGGCACTGCAACTGAACTCCAGACACATGCACCATCTTGTGTATCTGGCTTTACATGAGTCCTGGGGAATCCAACTTAGGTCCTTCTGCTTTGCAGGCAAATGTTTTAACCACTAAGCCATCTTCCAGCCCCTAAAAGCAGAGAGAAGGGAAGAGGCAAAACCAATATATAACTCAAGGAAAGACATACCCTCCTACTGTCCTACTTCCTCCAATTACACTCTACCTCCTACCTTTTACCACATCCTAATAATGCTGAATCCATCAAGGGATCCATCCATTTATTATGCCGGAAACTTCTCAACTTGGAAATGTACTCACAGACAAGTCCAGAGATGCCTTACTAATGTCCTAGGCATTTCTTAATCCAATCAAGTTGACAAGCTTAACCACCACAGGCTATTTTTTTTTTGTTTTCTTTATGGGAGGGGATAATGCTGAACTTTGAACATGGGTACAAATGACCCAAAGTAGGCAAACTACTATTCTGTTGGTTGAATTCTTATGTCTCTGGGAGCATCCTTTTGTCATAAAGTTCACTTTTAACTAGATCTCTGCTCTCCAATACACCACTGCATTCCTTACAGGGTCACAATGCTGATCACTTACTGGTGGCTATCACTGATTACAAAAAATGGATGCTTTCAGTTTTGGTTTAAAAAATACATGTGGCTAAAGCATAAGCAATTATAAAACCAGAATTAAATCTCCTATTTGTGTTTTGAATATATTTTCCGAAGAAGCTTAAGCTTTGCCACTGAGCTCCATTATCCTTTCTGTGTTTGCTGCAGGGAATTATTATGGAATATATTACTTATATTAGTGAGGATTTATGAAATGAATATTATTGACATTTATGGTATATGTTATTGAAAAATTATGACAGTCCTATTTATGCACAAAGAATGTATGTTGTTTTAAAGCCTAGCATGGCCACACATGTCTCTAACCTCAGCATTGAATAGGGTGGAGACAGGAGGATTGTGGGGCTCTTCTACTTCTGACTAACTAATCCGATGGAAAAATGGGAACTTCAGCTTCAGTAAGACCCTTTCTTGGATAAATATGGTAGAAAAGTAATAGAAGGGCTGGAGAAACTTGTTCAGTGGTCAAGGTACTTGCCTACAAAGTCTCACGATCTGGATTCAGTTTCCCAGTACCCACATAAAGCCAGATGCAAAAGGTGGCATTGCTTCTGAAGTTCATTTGCAGTGGCTAGAGACCCTGGCATACCCACTCTCTCTCTGTGTCTCTCTGCTTTCAAATAAATAAATAAAAGATTAAAAAAAGAAAAGTGATAGAAGAGGGCATCCCATGTTTAGATCCTTTTTAAAAATATTTTTATGTGCAAGCAGAGACAGAAACAGGGAGGGAGGGAGGGAGGGAGGGAGAGAGAGAGAGAGAGAGAGAGAGGGAGAGAGAGAGAGAGAGAAAACATGCCAGGGTCTCTAGCCACTGCAAACAAACTCCAGGCACATGTGTTACTTTGTGCATCTGGCATCTGGCTTTATGTGGGTCCTGGGGAATCAAACCTGCACCCTTAGGCTTTGCAAGCAATCTCTTAGACTCTGAGTAATCCGTCCAGCCCACAGATTCTTTTTAGAGCTACGGAGAATTAACTGGAAAACAGAAATGCTTACTGATTTTTTTCTCTTTTATCAGCCTGTGGGTATTGTCTGAATCATTCTTAGATGATAGCAGCTCCCAGAAACAGGATGCTTCGATCATGAACATAGCACAGAAATCTTGTTATATATTAGTTGTGTCAGCTTGCTTCCCTCTTTCTCATTCCCATAAAATCATCATTCAAGTTTGAATATTTTAAATCAAAGTTGTTTTTCCTTTTTACAGCACAGTGTCCTCCAGTATTAATGCCTTAGCAGCAGTGACTGTGGAAGATCTCATCAAGCCTAACTTCAAGTCACTCTCAGAAAAGTCTCTGTCTTGGATTTCCCAAGGAATGAGTAAGTTTCCTTTTTCGAAATTCCACGGTAGCCCAGAGAGAAGCTATTGTTTTGTTTTGGAGACACTGGAAGAAGCTATTGTTTTGTTTTGGAGACACTGGGAATTCTTTCTCTCTGAAATAGATTACCTTCTAGTATGAATATATAGCCATCAACACATGCTTATGACTTAATATAGAGCTGATCATATTTGCAAACTAGACCTGAGAGAAGCCAGGTGTGGTGGTACACACCTTTAATACCAACATTCGGGAGGCAGAGGTAGGAGGATTGCCATGAGTTCTAGGCTACCCTGGGACTACAGAGTGAGATTGAGGTTAGCCTGGGTTAGAGTGAGACCCTACCTTGGAAAAAAATGTAAGGTGGGTGAGGTGGTGCATACCTGTAATCCTGGCCTTCAAGAGGCCAAGGCAGAAGAATCATGAGGTCATGGGCAACCAGAGACCCGGTCTCAAAAAAAGTCATCTAAGTGTCAATGAACCACAAAGGGTAATGTTTCAAGGTCCCCTCTGGATGTCCTTGAAGATGATTCATAACAAATCTACTTACTAATATTGATAAACTCTCACATAATTTTTTTTGAGATAAGGTCTTGTAAGCTCTGTATAGCCCAGTCTGGATTTGATTTCATGGCCCTTCTGTTTTAGCCTCCTGAGTGCTGGGATTACAGGCATATGACTTTCATTCATTTTGAAGAGATCACATGAAAGCATGTGTAGTTAAGGACATCACAGACAAAAATGTGACAGATAGTCTTTGTGACTTTCTAATAATTTTGAACAACACAGCCAGTCATGGCTTACCAAGTGGAAAAGACCCAAATAAAATAAAATAGAAGTATGCTTAATATTTGGATTAGGAGGCATAAAAATTTCAAGAAGAGATTTTGAAAAGTATACTTATTTATTTGCAAGGAGAGAGGAGAGAGAGAAAGAGAGAGAGAGAGAGAGAGAGAGAGAGAGAGAGAGAGAGAGAGAGAGAGAGAGAGAGAGAATGGGCATGAGAGGGCCACCAGCTATAGCAAACAAACTCCAGATGCATGTGCCACTTTGCGCATCTGGCTTTACATGGGCACTGGGTACTGTGAATCGAATCTGGGTTCTTAGGCTTTGCAGGCAAGTTCTCTAACCACTGAGCAATCTTTCCAGCCCACAACAAGAGCTTTTTGTAAAAAAAAAAAGCTTTGTTTCCCCTCCACTGAACTCCTTCTTTCCAATGACTCCCACTTCTATTTTCATATCATCATTTTCTCCCTATGTTGTACAGGTCTTGTGTAGTAGCCCCACGGCCACAAATGCCACGGCCACAGTGTCTCTGGAAGGCAGTATTACAAAGCACTCCGCCTGCCCTTTGGCACTGACATCCTTTCTGGTACCTCTTCTGCAATGATCTATGGGCTTTGGAGGCTTTGAAAGACATGTCTCACGTAGTGCTGAACCCTCCATTGTCACTTTGATGAGTTTTGAGTCTCCCCATTAGTCACCACCATCTGAAAAGAGAAGCTTCTCTAGCCCAAAGTGAGAATAGCATTAATATATGTGCATAAACATGAGGGTTTTGAGGGCAGTTTGGTGGGGGATCTTTTTTTTTTTTTATTGTCCATAATGAGTTACATTATTTAGTGGGCAAACCATGCGTTGTTATCCCGACTTCCCCAATTCCCCCCCTCCCCATCCCTGATCAGTTGTATATCCTCCTCCGTGGGCTGTCTGTATTAGTCCTTGTGGCAAGGTATCCTGTATATCTTAGTACTCATCCCAGTCTTCCTGGCCCAAGTGTGTTGTTACTGATGGGTGTCATGCCTCCGGACAGTCTCCCCCACCACGGCTCTCACAATCTTTCCGCCCCC
>PVHP010030988.1:0-21153 GCA_004024765.1 Zapus hudsonius | reverse complement strand
GTTATTGAGTGGCAGGACCAAGAGGGGATTCCAGCTTAATTCCAAAATTTTCACCCTTTCTTCTGCCCTTGAAGTATCTGCAGCTGATTGCTAATTCTGTCACTCCTCCAGCCTCTTGATTTTGTGTGTGTGTGTGTGTGTGTGTGTGTGTGTGTGTGTGTGTGTGTGTGTGTATGTGTGTGGTTTCTGAGCCTGAAGAAAATCACTGGTTCAGATCCTTCCCTTGTGCCCTTGGACATGACAGGAGGTGGCCATAGCAGATCTGGCTCTAGTGGAGGTCAGTAGGCAGCTTCCTGTCACTCTCAGCTCCTGGCCAGGCAATCTGGAGCCAGCAGCTCTGTGGCTCTCACACAAGAAGCCTTTAGTGGTTCTCTTATTTTTTTTCTCCTTTCCCTCAGGAAGACAAATTGAGGATTTTATGAGCTAATGTAACTGTTTACCCAGGGACCGCTAGAAGACTATAAAGGGACAATTGATTAATTGATGAATTTTACATGCTGAGCAGATTGGTTAGAAATAACCCTACTGTAAAATGCAGTTTGTGATGGACCCAGTGAGCATCATCTTTCCCAGGGTCCAGGAGAGAGTTCTGGATTTGCAGGGCCATAGAGAAGGTAAGTTCTACTCAATTGCTATGTGGAAAAGTCCACAGTCCTTCTCCCCAGTTTTTGGGAGGGATATTGAGAATATTAAGCAGCAGCAAGCATTTATGGCACATGGACCTGAAGGATGTGGGGGAGATGGCTGTACAATCTCTTACCCCCTAGGTGGAGGTGCTCTCTGCACTGCTGATGGGAGAAGGGAGCCTTGGGGTGTGTCGCTAACCTGCCCACACTCACCTCCGGCTAGTGATTAGATCAGAAGCATCTCAGAATCCTGTGCCACCAGTCTGTACTATCGCCCTTAAAACTCAGTGGGCCAGGACCATGTTTTACTTGTGTCTGCATTCCTCTGCCTTTGCATGGTACTTGGTACATAGAACTTCAAATTGTCTATTGGATAGGAAGTTCACAATCACAAAGGGCATTGTGGACTTGTAGGATCCCAAGACATAGTGAAGCTTAAGGGGCTCAGATGTAGTTCAGTTGGTAGAATGCTTGTCTAGCATGATGAAGCCCCAAATTTGATTCCCAGCACCACATAAACCTAGTAGGGCCATGCATACCTGTAATCCTAGCAATGGGAGGTTGGGGCAGGAGAATCAGACATTCAAAATCATCTTTGGCTGTATAGTGAGGCCAGCTTAATGAGACCTTGTCTCAATAACAACAACAACAACAACAACAACACAAAAAGCCAAACATAGTGTATAGTGGAACTTAAAGATATCCTGTGCAAACTTTTCATAGAAGGAAACTGAGGCCCAAGGAAAGACCATGTATCTTTTTTTGTGTCCTAGAAGGGACCTTTTCAGGTACCTTATTTCTCGCTTTTTCTTACAGGGATTTATCATTGATCTCCCTGGGTTGCTTGTGGGTGGGAAGTCTCATCCCTGTCCTGCCCTCAACTTTCTGTCCGATTGAGCATGTTCCAGAACTCTCTACCAAGGAGTGTAGGAAGTGTTTCAGAGGTAAGGAAGAAGAGAGGGTAGTTGAAGGAGTCCTACCTATCCATCTTGCCTTGGCACCTCTTGCTCCCTGCCTGAGAGCCATTTAGGGTACACTCTGTCATCCTTTCCCCTTGGAATGGATAATTTCTCAGGCTCTGTCAGCTGGTTAGAGCTAGAATTTAAATGAATAACTGTGACCTTGTGGAAATGCCCTAGTTATTCAGAGGTTCAATGAGGAAAGAGGCCTCTGGCTCAGTCCATCAGTGCCCTGGCAGGTGTGGGATGAGGGGCTCCTGTCTGCAGGGCCCAGAAAAGGCTGGGTCTGCTGTTGCCTAAGCATCTGATAGGCTTGTAGCTTCTTCTACCCACTGCTGACTTCTGTTCCCCATTGTCTTTCTCCTTCAGCATCAGTCACCTCAGAGCTGTCCTTGGAAGGGGACTTGGCTCTCTGTCCTGAGCCCTGCCCTGTTTAGAGTCACTCAGTCCAGCCGAGGGATTCTCTCTTTTCAATCTATGGCCAAGAGGCACCACCTAATAAATGTGACTCAGGCCTGTGGACACAAAGAAGATGCTGTTGACTCCCATGGCTAAAGACAGGACCAGCAATGTTGGCATTGATGGGAGGGAGCTCAGTAGAACAGCATAGACTCCAGGCCCTAACCAGACCTGCTGAGGCAGAACTGACATTTTATCAAAAGCCCACTGGATAATCGCATCACCCTTCTCTGCATCAGTCTGGGATTCCCAGTCTCTTCTTCCTTCGGGCTACCTGGCTGTCTTTACTGAGGAATCTGTTGTTCACCTTGCTGAAGTAGTTCTGGGCATCAACACACGAGCTACCTGCTTGGTCTGGTTGGTAGGAGGAGCAGGAGGGAGGAGGAGATTAGGGAGGGGAGGGAATACACATTCATTGACCACTGAGTCTGCACTGGCCACTGCTCAGACACTTTCCTTGTAGCAGCTTATATATAGGGTATAGCTCATATATAGCATATAGGGTTTGGTAAACTATGACTGAGGCCAGACCCAGCTGACTGCATTTGGAATTTTAAAGTGGTATAAGCCATCAAAAGAACAGTTGGAAACACAAAAATTATATGAAGTTCTGATTTCAGCATTCATAAATTTTTTTGTCACAGTTCAGGGAACGTATTTTTCTGTATTATCGGGGGCTACTTTTGTGCTGCAAAGGTAATGCTCCTGAAATGGTTGTTTCAGAAGGGACTGTGTAGCCTGTAAACCTGAATCTTACCATGTAAGCCTTCAAGGATAGACTTGGTGACCCCTGGGTTAAACAAAGTATAGACTCTGAGGCAGGTGCTGGGGTGGGCATCTTGACCCTATCACAGCAATCCAATCTATTTTTTCACTTTACTTTTACCTTTGTGAGTCTTGATTTCTGGGTATATAAAATGGGGGCAGTGGTAAGTAATCCTACTTTGGAAATTCAGTGAGCTTGTAGTAAGCATGGTGGACTGTTGGAAGCTGCTATTGTAAGCCATCTCATTTGGAAATACACACATTTCTGTTTTATAGATGAACAATTAGAAGGTTAAAAGAAAAAACAATTCCCTCTATTTGTTGTTGTGTCTTTGTCTCCTTAAATGTCCAGAGGCATGTTTCTTACACTGTGATGTAAAACCTCTCTAGACACATCTGCTGTCTTCTCCCTCATCCCACATTATCTCCTGGGTGCTGAGCTTTATTCTTGAAATCTAGAGATCTGTCCAGCTTAGTTCCTGTTCTCAAGGAGGATTTGGGTCCCCTTAAGGGATACAGAGTGACCAGTATCCACAGAGAACCCACCATGTGCCTGGTCCCTACCACTTTACAAATGAAGAATTCTGGCCTCCAAGGCATTGCACATTTTGCCCAAGTTCAGAAGCAGCTATGGCAGATGTCAAGATTTAAAATCAGGCTTGGGATTCCTCCTCTGTAGTTTTCTCATTTTACCCAAGAGCAGGATGGTGCTTTTGACTAAGTCATGCAACAGGCTTGTTTCTTTAGTGTGGGGATGTGAAGCAGATGGCCTTTCAGGCTCCTTACATCTTGAGCTTCTATGAGCAGACGATTGAGGTACTTGGGGAGAACAGAGAATGTCTTCTATCACTGAAACTTACAGCACCATAGCACCAATAATGGATTTTGTCTCTTCTTTCCTATTCTTTTGGGCAATCTTCCCACTTGCATTTTCTCTTATTACCTTACTACGAAAAACACTTGACATTTATTGAGCTTGCATTTTGAGTCAGACACTAAAATGCTAAGTTTTGCATGCATTATTTAATTCTTTAGACATCCCCATGAAGTAGATTCTGTTATTAGGTGCATGCCGTCTGTAAACAAATTGAGACTAGATTTGAGAAGTGGCACGGATATAAAGCAGTAAAAGGTTGGTGGGGGCAGCTTACAAATGCTGGCCTATCTGGCCCTGGAAGCATCTCTGAGGGACTCCATCAGAGCATACACTTCACAAAGGGTAGCCGGATTACTACTGAGCATACTCAACCTAGATCATGGTAGACACACAGTAAATCCTTGTTGACTGAATAAATAATGCTATGACTCAGCCCTTAGTTTTACCTCACACTCTTGTAAAAGTCTGATTTTTATTGGGGTTCACCAACACGATAGGGAATTGAACTAATTTTTATTCATTGCCCTTCTTGGACTCAGTCCAGAGGGATATGCAGGCTGTAGGGAAATCCACTTCTTGTTGTGTGTAATTGGATTGGAAGGGGGTCCTGGGCTGGGCTAAAACTGCTCAGCTGTCAGCCAATTTTCTACTGGGGGGCCTGGGAAGACCCCCTTGGGTCTTGATGAGTGTGAATAAAGAGCTGTTTCTCAGCCTGCCTTCTAGCTTTGGCAAGGAAGCAAATCACTGAGTCTTGGTGCTTTTTTAAAAGAGCCTTTTAAAATCCTCCCCTTTAACTGTTCCACAAAGATAGACACATATTGGGTGTGATGACACAGCCATGAACTCCCAGCAATAAAGGAGGCCGAGGCAGTAGAATCACAAGTTCAAGGCTAGCCTGGGCTACAGAGGAAAATGTTGTAGAAAATGGGATGAAAGAAAAGGAAGAAAGAGGGGAAAGGAAAAAGGTAAAAAGATGGAGGAGAGGAAAGATAGCTTCACTAGATGTTGGTTTTAGTCACATTTCATTTCTCAGTTTTGGAAGACAAGGCCAGAGTTAGAGTTGGAAAACTCTGTAGCAATATTCTGTTATCTTAGTGGCATTACACTCCTCCACCCTCACTCCTGAGCTCATCAGATGGATGGGACTGTTCATTTTTTAAGTATTTTATTTATTCATGTTCAAGCAGAGACATACAGAGAGAGAGAAGGGGAGAGAGAGAGGGAGAGAGAGAGAGAGAGAGAGAGAGAGAGAGAGAGAGAGAGAGAGCACACCAGGGCCACCACCTTGTGGGTCTGGTTTATGTGGGTCCTGGGGAATTGAACCCGGGGCCTTAGGCACTGGAGGCAGGTGCCTTAACCGCTGAGCCATCTCTCCAGCCTGGGACTGTTCATTTTGTTTTGTCACTTAAGAGGGATATTGGTGGCCTTTAGTAGCAAAAGACAATGGATGCTAAGTGTCCTGTGGAGCATGGGAAAGTCCATTGGGGAGATTTGTGCTACAGAAAGCACCATTGAGAGGATCATGGAAGAGCTATGCTTGGGGAAAATGAGGCTCTGGAACTTCCACATAACTAAGTCACAGCCTGTTTGTGGCAGTATTGGAGACCTTGCCGGTGGCTAGGCCTGCTTATGGAGGTCTGCTAAGGACACAGGCTAGACTGGCAAGTTTCTGGGCCAGGCTTCAAGTGGGGTGGGAGATGGAATTCAGCCCAGAGTGGAGGACAGCGAGTTCCCTTGTGAGGCAGCTAAGCTGGCTGAGAACAAAGGGAGGCATCTGAGGAGGCGGTGGGCAGGGGGCTGCTCATGCTGCCAGCTTGTTAGACAGATGATGTTGGGCCTAGGCAGATGATACACCTGTAATCCTTGCACTGGGGAGGCTGGGGCAGGAAGAAAGATTGCCCGCTTGAGGCCAGCCTAACTATATACACCCAAGACTACTTAATAAGACTGTGTGTACGTACATATGTACATATATACATACACACACACACACATATATATATATATATATATACATATACACACATACATACTTTCTGGCAAGAGATAAGAGGAGACAAGCAATGCCCTGCATGGACCAGCCTCCTAAACAATACCAGGAATAACAAGCTTGTGAGTTCTTCTCATATGTCATGAATGGTACTGGGTGGTGCCTTGTGGTGCTGCATGCAATTGTCAACAGTGTTTTTGACAGAGTCCAGTCAGCTATTTAATAAGAAAGAGGCATCGAAAAGTTAACTTGGTCCATAGCTTACAGACAGAGTTAGAGCTGGGATTTGAATCCATCCTTTGGGTTACTGAGAACAGTGGTTGCAGAGCACCAAAATTGCCTGGAGAGCTAATGAAGGAGATCCAGGCTCATTAAGGAAGAGAGTTCTCCCAGGTGCGTCTGAAATGGCCAGAGTTTGAGCACCACTGTTCTACAGCAAGTGCTCTGGAAGGTGAGGGACCTGAGCTTCTCATTTAACCATGATCTTAAACACACATTAGAAGAAGGAGGGCAGGATGAGTCATCTCTCTCTTTGTGCTCCAATTCCATTTAGGTCATAGGACATTTATAGCCATCATCATGACATTATAACCAGCTGCATATTCCTCCTTCCCCCATATCTCCCTTCCATGCCACCAGGGTCTCTAGAATGGTATGGAATGTCTAACCCCTTGAGAAGAGACTCTGGCATGCTACCTGCCATATGCTTTTGTTAGAACCACTGGAATCCATATTTAGGATGGGATGGAAGGGACCTGTCGTGGTTTGAATTAGGTGTCACTCATAAACTTATGCGTCCTGAAGGCTTGATTCCATCAGCAGACGGCAGTTTAGGAATTGGAACTTCTTGGAGATGTGTTGTTTGGGGAGGGCATAGGAATGCCATAGTCAGATTCCCCTTGCCAGTGTTTGGTATGCTCTCCTGTTGCTGTTGTCCACCTGATGTCCAGCCTCTGCTCATGTCATGGTTTCCCCTGCCATCAGGGAGCTTCCCCTCAAGCCTGTAAGCCTAAACAAACCCTTTATTCCCACAAGCTGATTTTGGTCAGGTGCTTTGTGCCAGCAATGTGAAGCTGACTGCAATAGGACCCAAATAGGTTGTCAAGACTCTGTCATAAAATTTTGAGTCGCTGTTCTAAAAGTCAAGATTTGCCTTGACTCCTTTGGCTATGAGTGACTCATTGTGTCTTGAGCCGTTCCTTCTCATTCTAATAGCACTGTGTGTTTGAGAGCTCTTTCTTAACCTCAGTTAGCTTTCACCACCTGTATGGCTGATAGCCCTTGGAGATGCACAGAATAGATCTAATTACTCTCCCAGTGTTTGAAGACAAGGCTTTTGTCTTTAAGGACTTTCTTTTCTAAGAGCTAAAACATCTCCAGTTTGTTTAAATATTCTCCTGCAAGGCTTTTAAATCCTTTCATTCAGGCCATTGTTTCTTGGAAAAAATGACTGCCTCCCCCCCCCAATTCTTTCCAAAGAAGGATACCCATACAGCACACTGTATTGGGGCACAATTGTAATCATTTGTTACAGAGCGGTACCATTGCTCCCTTGCCCTGGATTCTACATCTTTTAATACCTAACACCTTTGCTTTAAAAAAATAAAAAGACTGTCACTTAAAATTGAACTTGAAGTCAATGAAAGCCTTTACTATTTTTGTGTGCATTGCTAAGTCATTTCTTTCCCCTTCCTGGACTTGTGCAGTTGGTTTATTTGACTTCGCATGGGGCCATTCTTTGATTTCACTAAAGCCAGCACACCACGGTGTATTTGGATGCAGTTCTTTCATCGGGCACATCAACTGTTCCTCTAGCTTTATGTTACTCATGAATGAGAAGCCATTTCAGAGAAGTTCGTGACTGTGGGACAGCAAGGACTTTCTCTCCTATGGGATAAATCTTTTCTAAAACTCATTCTTGCTGGTCCTTTAACCCTTAGAGTGACAGGCTGGACTGCTCTCATCTCTGTGCCAACCATCTCTGGCATTCATTTTTGAGTATATCTCTCCACTTCTTCCCTGAATAGTAGGTGGAGAAGATGGAGAAAGGACTGCATAGGTGCTCTACCCCGTGATTATGCCATTCTAACACAGCTGGTGACTCATGGGCACAACTGATCGCAACTCTCTCTGTTCAGTCCAGCTACCATATTGTCAGAACAGAGTTGCTCTAGAGGAAAACTGCGTGTGCTGGGTCAGCTACTTCTCTTCAAAGGATTCCATGCTCAGGATTAACCATGGTAGCACCATAGAAGAGCAAACCCCAGAGGCTGAGGCCTGGTTGACATTCATCCTAGAGAATTAGCGACAGAGTCTCTTCTCTCTTGTGTCTCTGGAAACCATTCCCTTCACCTCATCCACAGTAGTGTGTCAAGCCTGTGGAAAAGCCGGATCCTCTTGAAGGCCAGCTCAGGATTGCTGTTATGTGATGAGCTGAAGCTGGTACTGCTCAGCTGCAGTGGTGCTTTATTCTTGATGCTTACCATTCTGACCATGGTACCGTTCTCAGAATATTAGTGTGAACCATCTGAAATTATAATTTTGTGTGTGTATAGTACAGTGCCTGTGTTGGGGTGTGTGGGTGTGTGGGTATGGAGCTTTCATGTGTGCATTCATGTGATGGCCAGAGGTCAGCATTGGATCATTGGATATCCCCCTCAATAACCTTCCCCCCATCTTTGAGATGTTTGAATCTAGAGCTCACTAATTGGGCTTAGACTAGCTAGTCAATGAGCTCCAAAAATTCCCTGTCTTTACCTCTCCAGCACAGGGATTATGTGCATGCATGGTCACACCCACCATTTATATGAGTTCTGGGGATTCAAACTCATCAGTAAGCAGCTTACCTGCTGAGCTAGCTCGGGCCCTGAAATTATTGTGTTTACAGATGAGAATTAGCCGAATATCTGGGTTCCATCCAGTAGGTTGCTTGGGCTGTTTGGATTTATAAAGGAACATGAGCTTAGTGTTTAAAAGGGGTTGGGTCAACTAACCTAAAGCCCCACTTAGACTCTCTTTTGTTGTATTTTTGGTGACACTTCTCTCTTTGTTGTCTCTCTGTTCCTGCTGAATGTGCTTGCCTCTTTATCTTGGCTTTTAAATGCTTAACACAAGGGTTCATATCCCTACCTTGCTCTCTCTAATTTGGGCCAACATAGAAGTCCCTTCAGCCATTCTGCATTTGACATGCTTTTGGGTTTCTCATAGTCCTGATGATTGACATTGGTGCACATTCACCTCCTAATATATGATACTATGCTGTGAATCCCAACCCTGAGTTTAGTATGGTTAGTACTGAGAAGAGGGAAAACTGTTGAATTTTTTAGTTTTAGGAATATTGGGGGTGTGCAGTTGTAAGTAAGTGCTAAATTGGCCTCAAGTTTATGAGCCTTCTGCCTCCGCCTCCTAAATTCTGAGATGATACCACCAATACCAGCCCTTAAAATTGAATTTTTTTTCTGGTCTGTTCCCATTCTTTTGGATCTCTGTTTCAGTAGCCAGCAAATTAGCTATTCATCTGAGCTTTAGGTCATCACGACATCCAGACAGCATGCTGTGAATGTTCTCAACCAAGTCCTTGATCAAAATAGGTGACACGTTTGGGCTGGGCTGTAAGGAACAGGTGGATTCCTCGAAGAAAAGGAAACTAAAGTCTATAATGAAGTGTGGGAATTATCCAGGGAAAAGATGGTCTCTGACAAAATTGGAGACTTAAATAGAGCATTCTTTGAGACCTGTCCTTTTTAATCTGGGCATTTTCCTCCTGAGTCTCCTTACCCTCTGCCTAGTCTATGGAGCTAGAATTCAGCTTGCATGCTTTCTTCTTTCTCTATCCCAACCACCCTTGTCTTAGAGGGGAGACATTTAGTTTGTCCTGATGGTCTTCCCATAGGATGCTATCAAGAACTGGGAGTCTTAGTGTGCCTCATGTCCAGATCTGCATTTTAAAGAGGGAAATATTTTAATAGCCCCAAGAAATGGCCCAGGAGAGAAGCTCATGCTCAAATAGAAGTGCTCATTAAGCTAATTCCCTCTTTAAAATGCAATATGAGCATGAACTTATTTTTAAATTTTTCACTTATTGCGTGTTTGTGTGTGTGTGTGTGTGTGTGTGTGTGTGTGTGTGTGTCTGTCTGTCTGTCTGTGTATGGGTGGAGGAACACCAAAGCCTCTTGCTAATACAAATGAACACCAGACACTTGCAGTGGTTCTGGAATTAAACCCTGGCCCTCAAGTTTAGCAAGAAAGCACCTTTAAGCACTGAGCAACCTTCCCAGTCCCCTGAACATAAAATTCTTCCCCTCTCTCTTTCCCAAATTCCGAGTCACTCTCCAGAGAAGATCCCTGCAGCCTCTCTCTTTGGTGTCCTCCCCCTCCATTTTCACGGTTTTCTTAGTTCCTCTGGAAACACGAGGTAAATGTTTCTAGCACTTTCTGATTACAGGTAATTACTCTTTTGCAAAAGTCCTTGTGGCTTTGTAAGGTTTCAACACTGGTGCTTACAGCAATTAGTGACATTTTATTTTGCTCCTTTGGTAGAGAAAGAAGTGATATATGAAGGGTTTTCAAAGGGCTAAAAGTTACCTTGAAAGTAAATGAAATAAAAATCTCAGCAGAGATAACTTTTTAAAAACTTTTCTGAACCTTTTCTTTATTTTCTCTCCTTCCTTGAAATAATTTCCCCAATTATCCAGCCTGGGTGAAGGAAGGATGGCTTGAACTGTCTGAGGTATATGAGATATCACCGTCTTAATCACAAGATTTGCTCAAACAATGTATCTATTTATTGACAGTATCTATACTTAAAAAAGGTTTATAAATTACAAAACAAATAAAACTTGGATGTTTTTTATGGATCCAAAAAAAAAAAATGAACTGAGTGTCTTCTCTCTGATGTCACACCATTACAAAGCATTGTCCTAATGGATGCCATCATAGTAACTGATACTAGAGTCTGTCTTCCTTTCTTTCACATTCTATTTGTGCCCTGTGCTGGTGATGCACAGGTTCCCAGGGCACATACGAGAACAAAAGGAAGAAAAGGAGACCAATTAAAAAGGCATATAAAGTCAAAATTGCCTTAGAATAGATTGCAAATCATATATAAAATACATGAAAAATACACATATGGCTCCCTAAGTTACATTACACCCTTTGGGGAAACCCCCACAGAGACAGCTACTTTTGTAACTTGGGAAAATGGAAATGGCTATGTGAAAGCTAAGTCATCTCTAAACAGCTGTGGCCATCAGGAAGCCTGTCATGAGAATGACTAGTTCAGAGAACACAGGCCATTTCTGTTCTCATTTCGCCACTTTCTCGTAGGTTTCATTTGGGCCCTAGATGACACGTTAGGGGTGGTTCATCTGATGCCTGGGTATCAGCTATCATCCCACATCTTGTTGGTGGCATTGGTTGTCCACAACTCTCGCTGCCTTCTGATAAATACAAACAATTTCCCTTGGAGAATGAGATCGGCACAGGTTAAATGAGAAAAACATTGTTGATTTGTCAAGATTCTAATGGGTGTAGCCTCTCTGTAGATCTCTGGTAAGGGGAGTTTCCCCTTGGAGCCTGGGTTCTTAGTCCCTGTAAGATTTTGCCATGGAGACCAGTTCCAGTTAAGGGTTCCTTGCCACTGAGTGGATCTCTTAGCCAATCAGTAAGCCCTTGATTGCCTACATAGGTTTAGCACCACTGTTTCACAGATGAGCACTTCTTGACTTGCTGGTCTCTTCCATATATCAGTGTCCTCAGCATTCTTGTAACATCAGTCAGTGTTGTATATCAATGGCCTTTGCTTTCCCCTGGCAGCTCATGTAACACCTTCCAGCACTACACATGCTTCCATCTGGGAGCTGGTTACTATTCTGGATCTAGCGGGGTCTCTCAGTGTTGTGTGCATACACTCTGTGGTATCTTCAGCATTAGGGTCTTTTGTGATTATTGTCTAAAAACATTGGAGTTCCATAGAAAGCCCATTTTGGCATGTATTTTTTCAGTCTTTTTTTTTTTTTTGAGATAGGGTCTCTTATAGTCCAGACTGGTGTCAAGCTTACCTTGTATCAAGGATGACTTTGAACTCCTGACTCAGCTTCCTGAGTGCTGGGGTTGCAGGAATGTGCCCTCATGTCCAGCCTCTATGTTGGTAATCCTTACTTTCTTCCTTTTCAAAGAGTCATCAAAGGCCTGCTTCTGTTCCCTACCTACCTTTAGGTGAATTTTTGTAGAACTGACTTTTGAGTCATAAATGAGGATCTGTTCAGATCCAAAGTCTATGATAAGATTGTTCTGGAAGATGTTCTCAATATCTCTGCTGCCACATTTCTTTGGCACAGCTCATGTCTTTTGGCAGGTTTGGAATATTGGGTCGAGAATAAATGCCAATCTTCAAGCCCAACCAAGGTCCTGACCTTAGGGCTGGCAGTGTCATCTGGTGGTGAATGTCATGGGAGTCACTGTTTTTATGCATGCATTTTGACCCTCTTCTTCTCATGTTGACCAATGAGCCCCTCTTCACTTTAATCGGTCCTCATCAACTATACACATAAGGCATATCCAGCATAGATTTCAGGTCCTTTCTTGCTCATTATATTCTTCCCAGATAAGATTATGTTGAGCATTGTTACCTATAAGTCACATCAGAACACTATATAGTTCTATTTTTGAAAATGTAATTAGAATGTTTTAATGTTTAATATTCTTTAAAACTACCACTATCTGACTATCAGAATTACACAACAGCATTTTTCTTTCAGGCTTCCTTTACTTACATGGGTGTCCTACAGGGGGTGTGTAAAGTCTTTAATATTCATCCCAATGCCCTGTTAGACCATTGCTCTACAGTATTAAATCTGGACATTTTTATGCTTGTCAATTCTTTCTCCTCAAGTTCATCATGCACCCCCCCCCAAAGAACTCATTATCTCCATATTCTAAATCCATCTCCTCACTTCCTCCCATCTTCCTCTTATGACATTGTTTCCCTCCATCTTTCTTCTACCCTTCTCTGAAGCATCATGTCCATCATAGAAGCCTGGGGAGTCCTCTTTCTCCCTTTTCCTTTCTGCTGCCATGACACCCACTTGAGCCCCTTGCCTGTGACTGATCTTTCTGCCTGTTTCTTTCCTTCTAATCTATCCTATCCACACTATTGCAAAAGCAATCTTCCTCAACATCATTTTTCCTGGGTCATTTGCTTGCCCATATACCCTTAACATCTTCTATCAGTTATAAAGGTCAAGTCCATTTTCCTTAGCCTTGAAACTTAGAAGTATCTTTTGCTTCTTCTTTATATAAATTATTTATATGTATTCATTCTTTCATCTCTGTAGCATGCTATTATATACCTGCCATTTGCCTGAAAATGCTCTTGTTCCTGGAAAGTGGACAGGAAGTACTTATAAATACATGGATGGTTTTGGCAGCTGATGGTACCACCTAGAATATCCACTATTCCAAAATCTTTTAAAAAACACATTTATTTATTGATGGCATTTTCAAATATCCCTAAATTGTAAGTCATTTTCTAAGGTCTTTTTCTTTTTACACATGTGTGTATGTGTGTAGAGTATGTGTGTGACATGGTGTGTGTGTGTCTGCATCTGCCTGTCTGTCTGAAGTGTGGTACATGCACATGTGTATACAGATGCATAGACTCCATGTGTGTGCATGCAGAGGCCAGAGGAGAATGTCGGATGTCTTTCTCTTATTGCTCTGGTGTATTTCTTTCCTTGAGATGGAGTCTCTCCCTCAGCCTGGGTCTGTTGTCTGTCACCATGCCCCAGTGATTCTCCTGCCAGCTGGAGTTAAAGATATACATTGTCACACCCAGATTTTTTTCTTTTTAAATATGGGTTCTGGGGAATCACACTTTACAGTCTCTGGTCTGAGAGACCCTCCTGCTCATCAGTAAGTGGTCTTAATTACTGTGCCATCTCCCCAGACCCCAAGGCATATTTTAACTCCCTCTGTCATCAGAAACCTTTTGTGAATTCTCAGCACCCTCCTTTCAGTCCCTATTGGTCTTATTGTCTGGATTTATCACTTGATAGCAAATACCCATTCATTTCTCAACCATGTATTGAGTATCTACTGTCTGTTGCGCACCAAATACATAGGTGTTGCCCTGCGTTAATACATTTTCAAAGCACAATATGAAAAATAGTAACCTTTATATAACTCTTAATGTGAGTAGGCACAGACTTACAAATTCAATTTATTAATCCTTAAAGCAAATATATAAAGTGGTTGTTGTTATCCAGATTTCAAATGGGAAAATCAAAGTGCAAAAATGGTCATTCTTCAGATCAAAAAGTAGAAAGGAGCAAGTGGAATTGAACTCGAGCTCCGTAGCCCTGGTTTCAACCCCTATTCTTTTGTGAAGCAGTGGTACCTATGCCATGTGCCTGCTGTGTGAATATAAACATGCAGACCCTTTTCCCAGATAGCGTCTACATCCTGGAGGTGAGGGATTCTGTGCTGTACTTACCTGTATCCCTACTACTCACCCAGTCTTTACATATAGTAGAAACTTGAATTTCTGTTGAGTGTTGGGGAAAGACTTTTAGCAATAAGGGGGAATGTAAAAAGAAGAGAAACAGAATTTCAGAATAGACCCGAATATTCTGGAATTCTTAGTCTGAGTTTCTTAACTTTCTTAGCTATGAGGATTGGTTTATACTATAAAAGATACTGATGTGGTATTCTTGTAAAAAAAGTAAAATAAACTCAAACTGTGCAGTTCCTCTCTTCCTACATCCTGTTTTGTGTCACAATTACTTCTGTCTATTTTATTTTCTACAGTACCAACATTTTGACATTAGGGTCCCAGATCTGCATTCCTGGCTTGATACTTCTATTAAGGGTTTTATAAGTTGAAGAAGATGAACATTTTACTTGAGTGGCAATGCTACAAGGATGTAGGTAGCTTAATAAAACCTGATAAGTACATATTTGAATTTTGAAAAACACAGGTGGTGGGTTATTTGCATTTTAAAAGGATTCTTCCCTTCACAAAAGGATCCACGGCAGGGTCCCATTAAATATCCAATTCCTCTTACTGAATTTATCATACAGCTTAATTTACGAAAATTTGATTTAGATGCCACTCTGAAGGGGTAGCTCTCTTGTTTCAGGGAGTTTGGGAATCAAACATTTAAATTTCAGATCTTGCCCCAACTCCTCCCATTAATTTGAATTCAGGATGTCTGTGTCTCTATCCCTTTATTTTTCTTGTGCTTTGGGAGGTATTTTAGCTGAAGCCCCTATAGGGCCTTCTCCACAGCCTGAGTACACCTTACTACCAATATCCTGTTTGCCCTTCATTTGGTAAATGAAAAAAAGAATATCTGGATCAAGTGGCTGTTTGTAGCTTTCCCACCTATGCCTTCTCCTGTACCTGACAAACATCTTGAATCTTCCTTTTATTACTGCCCTATTTTACTTTGGGGTGCCTTTGTTGGTCTTCCTTATTCTCGTGTCCTAACATGGAGAATGCTCTGTGTGAATGGTTGCCTATGGAATTCATGTCTGTTCTATTCTGATCACCTTTTACACAGACCCTGCTGCTTATCCTATATTCCTTCATCTTTGTGCTCTTGACTGTGACGTTGATGGCTATAACTTGGCCCAGAAATCTTAGACATTGTAGGGATGCTTATTTCTGTGTAAGTTTTAAATCCAAGGCCTTTTCCCCTCTTCCCTTAGAAAGGCCAAAAAGGAATATACATTTTTATTGAACAAGGCAAACCATGAGGATGACTTGCTTCAAAAGATTCCATTCTTTCACTTATATTAACTCTGGTTCTAAACCAATGAAAGCCAGGACCTGAGCATTTAAAATATGATTATAGTTTAATGAAATTTGTTTAAAAATAGTCTGTATGACATTTATAGCACATGTATCTATGTATTTAATATATCACTGATCTTTTAAAAGTCAGTTGCTTGACCTACATTTTGCTTCTGATTACTTTTCTAAATCTCTAGTAATCTCCAAAAACATTTAGAGATTTCCATACTTTAGAGGTTTTCTCCTTTATTAATCCTTTATATCCCTGAGTTTTGCCTCAAGTAAAGGTTCTTGGGGGTGATCTGGGTTTTGTAAAATGTCCCCAGTAATAATAGAAGCAGTACAAGAATAAAAATTAGATGTAGTTGGTTACAGGTTGGAAATCTTTTCTGTGACTAGATTTATCAAAGCTTTTGCTTTTCTTGCAATAAGGAGCCTAGAAGACTCTTGTTTACTTCCTTAAAGACACAGCCAGTGGTTCTGTTAGTTGTTTATTGGGACTTTGCTGTTAGAAGTATGATACGTTCTTTAACCCATTCAGTGCTGGGCTTAGTATTTGGGGGGATTGATGGGATTGCTGGGGGATTTTCTAGGAAAACAGAGGAAGTAGAGGCAGGGGATGTGGTTATCACTAGTTGAAGACACGAATGAAGTGATAAACAGTTTGAACTTGTCTGAACACATCCTGTTAGTAGGAAGTAGGAAGTTATGTGGTATGTTTAATGTGATCTAATTCATCTAGAAAACAGTACATAGGAAAAAAAAAGATGGTATTGTCTGGATGGTAGCATTATAACTGATTGTGTTTTCTTTTATCTTCTGAGTTTTTCTGAGGTTTTTTTTTTTTTTTTTTTTTGCAGTGAACATGTATTAGAATTGCAACTAATTTGAAAGAAAGAAACCTTTACCCAGCACCTTGAGTCTCTTTCCCAGAGACCTAATCTTAGTAGATCTGTCACAAATCCTATGGATTGGATTGCATAGAACAATGGGGAAAGCAAAGCTCTTGGCATTAATCAGTGAACAAAAGCTTGTCTTTTAGAGATAAGCAAAGCCAGCCTTCTACCCTATGGCAGAGAGGCTGGGGTTGAGGATACTGGGGGATAAGGTGCATGCCAGAGTATACGCTGCTGTTCTCACCACACTTCCTTCTACTCTAGAGTTAAGAGAAGGTTACCTTGCATTTGAGATTTTAACAGTGTCTTCTCTCTTTTCCCGTCCCCTTTCTCCTCCCTCTCTTTTCTCCTTCCTCAGGCCTCTCCCACCTCATGATGAGTGAACAAGGTAGGTGCTTTCTTTGTGCTGTGGTCTGCAGATGCTGAACTGCTTGCCTTTGTGCCTCCCTGGTCACTGAGAGCCTCCTGGCTGGCAGGCCATTCTCTGCTGCCTGTCCCTCCTGCTGTGGGCCAGGCTGGCAGCAGGGCTGTCCTGCTATTGGGGGGGGGCACCTATCCTGATGCATCATGGTGTCCACCCCCCTTCTACCCGGCTTTTCCATTTCCACCACCATTTGTCATCCAGGCACTGGCCCTGCTGGGCTGCCTCCAAGAGGGAAGCATGAAACAAGGCATGACGCGTTGATAATGGGGGTGAAAGAAGCTAATTTCGGAGCAACCAGGCGGTTAACTTCCTCCTGCTCCTCCTCAGACCCCAGGCTGGCCCCCAGCTTGGGAGCTGGGAGCTGGGTTTCTCCCTGAACTTCACTCTAGGCCAAGGTTTCCTGTTTGTCCTCCCCTCCATCCCATGTCCATCTCAATGACGCTCTGCCCTCCCTGGTCAAAGGATACCCTTGGGGGTTTGCCTGTTTTCTGTTTTCTGTAAAAGAAAAAAAATCACCGAAAGATACATGCTAATGTCCTCATGGCAGGATTCTAACTCATTATACACCCCAAAGAAAACTGCATATAAAGATCTATAAATTCAGCATCTGCAACCTAAAATATTCAAATATGCAGAGAATGAACTGTGTAGGAGATTCAGCTAGGCTAAGCATGGGGTAGGCTGTGAATGAAGCCTTTTTCTCCTAAATAAAACATTTTCATATTATCAGCCCGAATCAGGATTTGAGAACTGAGCCCACTTCAAAATTGTCTTTTCCCCTCACTGTTCAATTGCTGCTATTGTGTTTCTTCCATGGCTTGGGTGATTGTGAAATTGGCCTACCTGCCTTGCCCTGTCACTTAAAGACTGTTCTTTAATTTTTGCATTTTTCTTTGCAAAATCCATGTGGGATTCAGTGCCTCTTTTGGAGGATCTGAAAGAAAGGAGGAGGAGGAGGAAAAAGAGGGATGCTTTCAAGTGTTCCTGCTTTCTTGGTCTTTTGGAGAGGGTATGGCAGCTTTGCTGCCCATTTCTTTTCTCAGCTCTCTTAGATGCCGTACCCTCTCCAAAAGACCAAGAAAGCAGAAACACTTGGTTTGGATGGAAGGGAGGCACCCTGAGATGAAGGGGTCACTTGAGTCTGAGATGGTTTAGTGTTGAAGGCATCCTGAATTGATGAAACAGAGTAAGGACAAAGCCCACTTTTCCAATAAAGTGTTTCCTACTGTAAGAGCCAAGATTCATGGTATGGATTCCAGCAATTTGGGGGCAGAGATGGTTTGGTGGAGAGCAGATATCAAAGAATAGATGCCCAGGGAGCAAGTCAGGTGAGTTCCTGAAGAAGCTGGACTGAAGCCTGTCTTTTCCTGTAAGTGTGGAAAGCAGGTATCCTCGGCACATACTATGAAGTGATCATGAGTAGGGGATGGCTTGATGCAAACCTCCTATCTGGGTAGTTTGAGAACTAAGCTCTTTTCCGTAAAGAGAGAGGAACCAGGTTCTTCGGACTGCTAGAATTTGATGGTCCAACCTTGGTACAAGTTATAACAGGAAAGCAAGCCCTGGGGCTTGATGACCCCTCCCCTGCATTGTCCAGTCACTGATGTTTTTCATGGCTAAGGCCACGGGGCAGAGTGGGGCAGATAGGATGAGCTGACATAGCCTTTTTCAGACACACTGATGTGGCATGGGGAAGGCTAATCCCAACCGTGGTATGAAAAAACAGTTGCAGAACCTTTTGGTTTCTTTGGATAAAGAATTGTCTTGGGTCAACATTAAACAGCACATTCTTTATGCTGTGCCCACATGCATATTTGTAGAGCATTCACACACAAATCTCCAGGAGAATACCACACATCCCTTCTAGAAAAATGAAAGGAATAAAACCAACATGGATATTGTGTGAATTCCTCCTTACAAAGCTTTTATAAAAAAGGCCAAATTCTTTTGGGTGATGATGCTCCTAATATTTTTAAGTGTCTAGTGTTTTAAGAAAACCCTTTGACTGCATTCCTCTTCCTCTCATTCTATTTCATCTTCCCCTCATCCATTCTCATCCTTCTGATGACTACCTTAAACCCACTACTCTCCTCCCTACTAGTACACCCAGATATATCTTCATTCCTGCCTATGAATGATTAGAGGCTTCTGTGTGGTTCCCATGGAACCTCCAGGATTTTTTTTTGTTTGCATTAATATGTGTGTCAGTGTTTATGTAAATTGTGTGTGCATCCTATGTGTGTTCCATTCTTGACCCTCATGACTTACATGAATGTTGGGAAAATCCAAGAGAACCTAGCTCCTCTGAGACTTTCCCTTGCCAGTTTTTAAGGTTGATTATATGTGTATTATTTCACATCCATGTGGCTGTGCAGTGCTTTTGCATGCATGCTGACATCATGTTTTTAAAGACTGGACTGGAGAGCAATGAATGGGATGAAATTTCAACATGAAACCAATGGAAACATCCTGGCTGGCCCGGTGTTTGCTGCTTATGTATGCCATCACGTGATTGCTTTGTGCTGCCCCTGTTGCTTTCTTATGTATGTTATGTGTGTATGTATCCAAAGTGTACTGATGTCCACTCTTTCTCTCACTTTCCCTGTGGCTTCCTTGGTGAACACCATGCTTCCACTTCTTAACTGGACCTTCCACTTCCTTTCTCTAGGTAGAAGTAAAGGTAGAGATCACTTTGTTTCTTTTATCATTATAACCGTCAAACTGCCTTCTGAATTCTTTGTCTATGAGAGGGGAATTGTCAGTTCTGATGAATGCAGGCCAGATTAGAATTCCTAGAATTATGAAAGAGCTGTTTCTATCTATCCTTTCTTTTCAGTGTGCTTTGTGTTCAGTGTTGGGGCATGTTCTGATTTGGCCTGCTTCCCTCTAAATTCAGGGTGAACAGTACACATATGTTGGACTGTGTCTAGCAAGAATCAGGGCCTCTGAATGTGAGCCTGCATTGTGGGTATGAGTTTTCCTCCAGTTTAGAGTTTTCTGAGATCCCCTCCGAGTCCAAGTATGTGGACAGCATGGAGGAGATGGGAAATGGTGGATCATTATTCCTGTTACTTAGGCGTAACTGCACTTGAGGAAAACATTGGTAAGGGGAAGATAATAGAAGGAAAAGAAAGATGTTTGGAGAATTTCCTAAAAATTCAATATAATATGGGATTTGGTGGGTGCTTGTTTGTTGTTCCTTTTCCTACTGTCTTGTAACTCCTGTATATATTGGGGTTGGAATATTTTGCCTCCTGGGGTGACAGGCTACAAAGGGTGGGGCTGGGTATGCATGGAAGACTTCAGAAATCAAAATGTATTGCACTGGAAGGAGAAAGAAGAGAAAAGAGGTAATATGGAATTTTAATGTACACTGCCAGCCTTTGATAGGGTAGGCAGGGAGAAGGAAAGGTGCTGAGAGGTGGTTGTGAGGCTGTGCCATGCCAAGCAAGGCTTCACATCTCACTCATCCATTTCTAATCAGAGCTGTCAGATTTGAGTCCAGAGAACCTGGCTCGCCTGCTCACCTTGCATTAGCTGTGTAAGAGTGAAGGGAGAGGTTAATTGATAAATTATAAATATGTATATGTGTCCACTTCTTCTCACCTCCTCAACTCTCTGGCTCCTGACCTGGGATAGCTGTGTGCTGCTGTTTCCTTCAAAGAATTGGGAAATAATGTGCATGAATTCTGGCATGAGAATGTGGAGGAAAGAAAGGGCTGACAAGTTATTTAAAATGCTCATCTGAGGAATAGGCAGTCAACTGACCACCTCTCATTTCATTTTTATGCTTTTTGGAGTTAAAAAATTGCATGTACTTGCCTTGGAAGCAATTTAGCCATTTTCATGGTAGGCTTTGTCAATTGCCTGTTCCTTTAATGCTAATCCTGGCTGGACGCTTCCTCTCAGGGTTCTGTCATGAGGAACTCTTACCCATTGCTGAATTGGTACCTTTTACAAAGAGGTGGGTGGGCAAGGGGGAAGGGGAAGGGAAATGAGGATTACAGGAGTAATTCTGGCTAAATCTTCACTAGCTCCTGGACTGCCTAAGACTCAGCTTTGGAAGCGTTTAACACTATAACTTGCTCCTCTATCCACTGACTTTTCTAGGACACTGGAGCCCATGTCCCATGGCTTTACCTCCATTCTCTTCTCCCCCTTTCCTTCTCCTGTTTTCCTGCCTTATCCTTTCTTCTTTCTCCAATCCCCTGTAAAATGCCTTAAAGTAAGTGCTTTGGGGTGCTTTGGGGTTTTCACATCTGATATCTTTCTTTGTCTGGGCTATTACTAACACCAGGCCTGGCAGTTGCAAACACTGAGGGGTGCCCCTGTGTGCCAGGCATGGTACTATGTGCTTTTTTTTT